>VDFB02193867.1:649452750-649674074 GCA_007258455.2 Sequoia sempervirens | reverse complement strand
TTTCCACTTCCTAACATAGACATGATAGTGGACATGATAGCGGGATATGAGATCTATTCTTTGATGGATGGTTTTTCTGGGTATAATCAGATCAAGATAGCTCCTGAGGATCAAGAAAAGACTGCATTCACATGTGCCTGGGGTACTTATTGTTGGAATGCCATGCCCTTTGGATTGAAAAATGCAGGAGCTACTTACCAAAGAGCTATGACAACCATCTTCCATGACATGATGCATAAGAATATGGAAGATTATGTGGATGACACCCTGGCTAAGTCTAAGAGAAGAGGAACACATTTGGCTAATTTAGAAGTGATTCTAGATCGCATGGAACAATTTCAACTAAGATTAAACCCAAAAAAGTGTGCATTTGGTGTTACTTCTGGAAAATTATTGGGATTCATCATTTCAGCCAAAGGAATAGAAGTGGACCCTGAAAAGGTTCAAGCCATTATAAACATGCCACTTCCCAAAAATGTTAGCCAAATGAGGAGTCTTCAAGGGCGCCTTCAATCCATAAGGAGGTTTATTTCACAATTGGCAGATAGAGCACAACCTATCAACAAAAATTTGCATAAAGGTGTTCAATGTGTCTGGAATGAGGATTGCCAAAAGAGCATGGATCAAATTAAAGAATACTTGGCAAATCCTCCCATTTTAATGCCTCCCATTCTAGGAAAACCTCTCATTTTATATGTCTCAGCTACTGAATCTTCACTGGGGGCATTGTTGGCTCAATTAGATGAACAAGGGAAAGAAAGGGCCATATATTATATTAGTCGCACTCTTGTTTCTTATGAGGTTAATTATACTAGTATTGAAAAAGCTTGCCTTGCAGTAGTGTTTGCTTCTCAAAAATTGCGACACTATATGCTCACGCACACCATACACCTCATATCAAAAATTGATCCTCTCAAATACTTGCTCAGTAAAGCTACTCTCACGGGTAGACTTGCTAAATGGATGATGATTCTTTCTGAATTTGACATAGAGTATATTGAGCGCAAAGCAATCAAAGGCCAAGCTATTGCAGATCAACTGGCTAATTTTCCTATTCAAGATAATATGCCCATTCAAGTCAACTTTCCAGATGAGCATCTTATGTACATGACTGAAAGATCCTGGAAACTATTCTTTGATGGTTCATGCATGCAAAATGGTTCTGGAGCTGGTGTGTTGTTTGTTTCTCCTCATGGGTATACCATTCCTAAATCTTACAAGTTACTCTTTCCATGCACAAACAACATAGCTGAGTATGAGGCTTTGACAAATGGACTAAAAATGGCTATAGAGTGGAATATCACAGAACTACATATCTATGGGGATTCTCAGCTGATCATCAACCAAGTCAATGAACAATACCAAACAAAAGATGACAAGTTGGTACCTTACAAAAAAATGGTTGATTCATTGAGACGGTATTTTACTTTTGTCACCTTTCAGCAAATCCCTAGGGCTGAGAACAAAGCAGCTGATGCTATGGCCACCCTTGCTTCACTTCTTCAGTTAGAGGAACATGAGTCCAGATATGAATTCCTGGTGGAAGAGCTACGATATCCCATATTTGACTCACCCGAAAGCCATGTCATTTGTACCCTTGTCAATCATGAATCCTCCCGCTATGGTGCTATTTACTCATATCTTCGTGATGGCATCATCCCCGATACATTTAACCGATCTGAATGAAGAAACCTTATCCGCAATGCCTCTTGTGATTCCCTCATCTCCGGTGATTTGTATAGGAGGGGTCTAGATGGAACACTTCTTAGGTGCTTAGAAAAGGAAGAATCCGATCAAGCGCTAGTTGACATCCACGAGGGCATATGTGGAGGACATTCTAATGGTCTTTCCATGGCTAGAAGGTTGCTTAGAGCAGGGTACTATTGGCCTACGATGCAGATAGATGCAGTAGCATTTGCTAAGTCTTGTGAAAAATGTCAAAAACATGGACACCTGATACATGCTCCAAGTAGGGAGCTAATTCCTTCTATATCTCACTGGCCATTTCAGCGATGGGCCTTTGATCTTGTTGGGCAGATTCATCCCAACTCATCAAGTGGGCATAAGTTCATTATCACTGCTACTGACTACTTCACAAAATGGGTAGAGGCTGTTCCACTTTCTATTGCCTCAGGCAAGACAGTGACTTTATTTATTTTAAACCATATCATCTGTCGATATGGAGTGCCATCTGAGATCATCACTGACAATGGAGGTCGTTCAAAAACAAGGACCTTAAAGAACTCTCACTAAAGATTCAAGATAAAGCAACATTGGTCCTCCATTTACTTCCCACAAGGAAATGGTCGCGTAGGTCTTCAAACAAAACCATTCTCAAGATTTTGCAATTTAACGCTTCATAAGAATGGTAGAGACTGGCACCTACAGATAAATCCGGCCCTGTGGGCCTATAGAACGAGTATTCGTACTCCAACTGGGGCTACTCCTTTGCCCTCACATACGGCGCTGAAGCAGTGTTACCTTTAGAGGTTGAGATTCCATCACTTCGGGTCTCTCTCAAAGGTCTAGTTACAGATGAAGACTATCGCGCCATGAGATTGTAAGAATTAGAACTTCTTGATGAGAAGCGTAAAGCATCATTTGACCATATGAGGGTCTATCAAAAGAGGATGTCCAAAGCCTTCAACAAAAAGGTTCGCCCTAGAGAATTCCAAGTAGGAGATCTTGTCCTGCGAGAGAATCCTAAGAACCAACAGAACCGAGAACAGAAGGGAAAATTCGAACCTAATTGGCTTGGGCCCTACATCATCACAGTAGCTTTTGGCACAGGTGCCTATCTACTATCTACCGAAGAGGGGGAGCAACTCCCTGAGCCTATCAATGTTTTGCACCTGAAGAAGTTCTATCCTTGATGCCCGTTCTGTCTGGGGGCATCCTTTGTATATAATTATGACCCTGAAAAAAGTTCCAAAAAAAATTGATATATGATACTGAAAAAATTACAAAAAAAAAATTTGATATATTGTCAAAAAATCCAAAAAAAAAATTCAAATATGATGCTGAAAAAATACAAAAAAAAATATATAAAATGAAAAAATACAAAAAAAAAAAAATGCCTTGGTGAAAACCTGGAAACAGGCGCCTTGGTAGCAAAAATACAAAAAAATATAAAAAATATAAAAAGTCCTAAAAAAAATTCTTCCAAGTGGTGAAAACCTAGAAACAGGCGCTACTTGAGGCCTTTGCATCCCTATTTCTTAGCATGCATCCTCGACACTTAGCCTTTCTCCATCATGCCTTGTCCTTATTTCCTTGGTTTGGAATTGGTCTTTGTCTTTGTCCAGGGGCATCACTGTGTTAGCTTTGGTCTCTTAGATATGCTTGTCTTTAGGACACCTCGCAAACGGTGTTTTTCAACACTAACCCAACTGTGTTTTTCAACACAAACCCAGACATCGTGTGTTTTTCAACACTTATCCAGTTCGGTCATGTAATCTTACCTACTTGCAAGCATTCGATCCTTATCCTCGGAACTCAGTATCAATTTACACACTTAAAAATTTTTAATTGCAACACTTAATGCTCGAGATATGCCATGATCTTTTCTTTGTGTGTTGACTGATATTGATTTTCATTGAGTGTCCTTGTCTAATAAGTCTCTCCGTGATGCATAGCTAGAGGACTTGGGGCATGGGGCATGTTTTATTTGCTTTCTGCTTATGGGTGTTGTCTTGAACCTCTTCAGTGTCTCTTGTTGTCTACTTGACACACTTAAGAGATTTATGGCATCATCCTTGAATGTTTTTGCACAACCATTCTCATGGTAATCCTGGCGTTTATGTCTTGATGCGAGCATGGTTTTGCTACATTAAATTGGGTAAGCTAACATTGTATTCATCTTGACCTTCATGTCTTTGATGCTCATGTTAGAATCTTTCCACATTCCAAGCTGATATAAATCACATTCATATCTTCATAGTTGCGTTTGTGACTAGTGATGATTGTGTGATTGTCTGATGTCCGGTAATAATGGCCCAATGATGAAGATAAGTTCTCTTACATTCTCTAATGAATGATGAACACACAAAAACCTATGTTACCCTATTGCAAGTACACCTTTGCATTTTCATGTAGCTTGCATTATTTAGACTTCATGTTAATTTGCACTTTTAGGTTGTATTATATGGGTTTGAGAGAGTTTCCTTCATCTTTCTTGTGGATTTTTCATCAACTGTGATCACGTTCTTCATTTCCTTATCTTCTTTCACGATCTCAATCAAAATTCCCTATCTTAAACAATTGATTGATTTTGATGCATCCTCTTTATTGAGGCAGATTCTCTTCCTTCTCTCCATTTCTTTCCATTTCTTCCAAACTTCTATCTTCCATTTGATTTCACCCCACTTCTTTTCTTCTAATTCAACCTTAGGGCATAATTTTCTTGCTGATCTACCTGGGTTCTGTGATTCTTATATTTTTCATCTTACATCAAGAACCTTATCTTTTTTTTGATTTGATCAAATTTTTCAATTTATTATTTCTCCTCTATCTCATTTCGATTTCGATCACGAGGGGGCAGTACCTATCAAACTTCAATCCTTGATTCAACTTTATCAATTTATCAATTGCTTCTCTTGGGGCAACCTTGCTTGAGATTCTTATCTCACTTTGGATGTGATCCTGAATCGACCTCATGTTCAAAGGCCTTTTGTTTATGTTTGTCCAAATGTGATCCCGAGTCGACCTCACATCTGAGTTGTTTTGTGATCCCAAATCGATCTCACATTGCAACTTCATTCTTTGACTGCATGTGATCCCGAGTCGACCTCACATTAGTCAAAGAGGGGCAAATGTATGCAACCTAAAATGGTCACCTAGACTTTGGGCCCCATTTATTTAATTTGTCAACATCAACTTTCCGAATCAATGATTGTTGCATTTTCAAATCAAATTTCTTAATCAATTCATAACTATTTCTAAATGTCAATTACATGAATATTAATTTTATTTAATCAAAGAATAAACTTTTAATAAATAAAATAATGTTATTTAATTGAAGTTAATATTACTTAAATAAAATGATGCTATTTAATTAAATCTATTTTTAATTAAATAATTTTATTTTATTTTATTAATATTCATTTCTAAATTATATAATCTTATTTTATTTTATTAAAAGAGATATTATCATCTTAAATTAAATAAAATAAATGAAATATCCTCTCAAGAATATCTTGTGATGAAAAAAAAAAAGGGAAACAAATCAGTTAAAAGGGAAATAAACTAAAAAAAGAATTCCAATCAAGATTTGTTTCTATTTTTCTATTTATCCCACATTGTTTCTGAATTTTCCTTCAATTCTACTTTTGCCTATAAAATGAGCCCTCTCATTCTTACCAAAAAAAGGATCAATTTTCATCGACTTATACAAATTTGAATTTATCATTTGAGATTACATTAGTTTGATTATACAAGCATCTTATTTTTAGAGCATATAGTTTAATATTACATTTTAGCTTAATCTTCATAGTAGATTAATTTGCAAAATAATTCATTTATGGCATTGCATGTAGATTAAGTTTCATTTCAATAAATTAGTTTGGTTTATTACATTTTATGCCCATTTAGATTAGTTTTCATCAGTTGCATTGCAAGCAATGTGATCTGGCGAGATTGGGCATTCTGCTTCTTCTTTGAATCTCTCGCCCGAGGATTGTATTTGCAGGTAACAGGGTTAACTGAGGGGCCAACATCAATCCTTCCTGAGCAGAGAGTCAGGAATTGATTTGCAAGGACTCATTATTGAGTATCCTTGCATGCAAGGATTCACAGAAGTATAACATATTTTTAGTTATACAGATACTGGATATCCATTGTCAAGGGTGGCATAAGGAGCATGATTAGGAATGCATGAAGACATAATGGGATAGCTCATAGGAGTAATTGGATTTTGGAAAGTGGGTGGAGAAAGCTTACTAGATATGATAGTGTCAAGGGGATCTATGTCATATACCTCTTGATCGACAAGACTTTCGTTATTGTCATCAATGTAATTAGGGTTTCCCTTGACTACTATTGATGGAGGATGAGGATTCTTGATGATGATAGGATAAATAAAATGGATCAAAGATGATGTACTAAATCTCAAATTGGGATTTAAGTCAAGCTTAGATCAGGATTGGATTAAAGTTTAGATTAGGATGATTAGATGATGTGATGGGATTTGGTAGATGGATGATTGGATCGGGTAGATGATCTGATGAATTTGATTAAACTACTAGATCAGTTTAATTGGATAGGATCAAATGATTATATGATGTTGATTAGATAATTGTGATTGGATGAACTTGATATTATTGGTGTGCTTGGATTGATTAGATGATTGTATGTATTTGATTAGAGGAATGGATTGGTTTGATTAGATATGAAGAAACAAAAGGTACCACTAGATAGAGCTTAAAAAATTGAGCAATTTTGGTGTTTGGACTAAGTCGATTTGATGTACGATTTATAAATGATGGCCCCGGGAAGTTAAAGGGGTGTATCCACCCCACGATGCGTGGCATGGCCATCCCAGGATGGTCAAATTATTGATAGAAAAAATGGAAGGTACCACTAGATAGAGCTTGAAAATATAAGCAACTTTGGTTTTTGGATGAAGTTGATTCAACGTACGGTTTGTAAATGATGGCCCCAGGAAGTTAAAGGGGTGTAGTTAGCTTTCTATGGTAAAATTAGGGGCATATTCAGCTTTTTGCAGCAAATCAGGGGCATAGTTAGCTTTCTGTAGTAAATTAGGGGCATAACCACCTTTCTGTAGTAAATCAGGGGTGTGGTAAGCTTTCTACAGTAAATCAGGGGTGTAGCCACCTTTCTGTAGTAAATCAGGGGCGTGGTCAGCTTTCTACAGTAAATCAGGGGCATAGCCACCTTTCTGTAGTAAATCAGGGTTGTGGTTAGCTTTTTGCAATAAATCAGGGGTGTAGCCACCTTTCTACAGTAAATCAGGGGTGTGGTCAACTTTTTGCAGTAAATCAGGGGCATAGCCACCTTTCTGTAGTAAATCAAGGGTGCTTCTGCCTTTCTGCGGCAAAATCAGGGGCCCTTCCACCTTTCTGTGGTAAAATTAGGGGTGCTTCTGCCTTTCTGTAGTAAAACAAAGCTTGGTTTTGATGGCAATGGCTATGAAAAGGACTCAAAATTATAAAATAAGGCCAATGTATCAAAGATTTCATGGGCTTTTCACAAGAAAACACTTCAAACAAGCACAATCCTATGATTAATGTTAAGGGTATGGCCAGGAAAGGTCTTAATCTAGGATGCACAAGGCTTCTAGGGAGTCCTCGATATACTCTTGATACATGAGGCACAACTATGAACACCAACCCATCACAAGCATGAGTCGGAAACCCCAGCGAGATACTGAAAGGCTCAGACCAACTCTTCACGTCTATCTAGGTATCACCCTAGCTTCGACGCTCCGCCAATTACAACGTGACTGGATTGGGGTACAACTTTCATTCTCCCCCCTTTATATACCATTCTAGTACACATGGTTGGAATCATCCCTTGGGGTGATTAAATCCCCAAGCAGGTCCCACTAGAAAGAAGACACTAACTATTTCCAACTACTCCCCAGGCTCACACAAAGTGCAAGGGGAAAGTGAAAACAAATTAATGCCCCCTTGGGTGACACAATAATAAACAAACACAACAAGCAATAAAGGTTACTTCCCCCTAATTAGACTATGTTCAAACAACAAGGATAATTTTTCAAAAATTTGATCAAATAGATAGCCCTGCAAGCAAACGTTAGCTATCTTGTCCTTCATTCTTGGTCGATTACGCCATAATATGCTTCCAAACTGTGCTATTTTGGGGTGTAGCCACCTTTGTGTGGTAAAATCAGGGGCATTGCCACCTTTCTATAGTGAAACAGAGGGCGCTTCCACCTTTCTACAGTAAAATAGGGGAGCTTCCACCTTTCTATAGTAAAATAGAGGGCGCTTCCACCTTTTTGCAGAAAAATGTTAGAGGAAAAGAGCTTTTCAAAATGAAAGGGCATATCCGCCCCTCTATAGGAAACTTTATCAGATTTTTGAAAAAAAAATTGTATGCTTTACTGCAAGAAAGTGTTAGAAAAGATCTTCTAAGCAAAATGACATATACACCTAACTGCAGCAAACTGTTAGAAAAAAAATATCAGATATAGGGCGTGAACGCCTTTCTGCAGTAGACAAGAGGGCATGGCCACCTTTCTACGATAAAATCAGGGGCGCTTCAACCTTTCTATGGAAAAATCAGGGGCACTCATGCTTTTCTGCAATAAAACAGAGGGCGCTACTACCTTTTTGCGGTAAAACAGAGGGTGCTACCACCTTTTTGTGACCTTTTTTTGCAAAATACTTACAAAAAATGAAGGTTAAATGCAAGAGCCTGTTTGTGGGTCCCACCGAGCATGCCAAAAATGTGTACCTTCAAAATTTACCCTATTTTAATGTGCAAAATATCTTAAAACACAAATGATAAAACACTAAGAACACTTCAATGATTAGCCTAAAGAGTGATAAAACAAGGAAAATAGATAAAATAAAATGCAAATCGATTATACCTTCCTCACCATTGAAGACTCCTAGGTTGGCCCTTGATTTAGATGAATTTGTATGCTCCTTAGATGGCTTTTGATGTTACTAGGTGCAAGATTGATAATGGAAAATGACTAAATGGATGGCTAAATGATAGCAAATGCTTGAGAATGCAAATTAGTAGCATAAGGTTGCTCAAAATGAAAAGTGTTCAAAATGCCCTTGAGGAGGGGGTATTTATAGAAGAATTTGAATTCTATAGAGAATTCAATGGTTGAGATTCATCCAACAAGGTCAAGATGAATGGCTATGGTGGATTGAGAACTCACAAGCCCTCTCATCTTGACATGTGGATGATGAAGTGGCTACGGGGAGATGAGGTGTAAGTGAGGTGGCCAAAAGGTTCATGAGGTGGAGGAAGGACAAGTACCTTTCAAGTACCTTGGGGAGTGAGAAGATTTCCTCAAAAAAGAATATCTTGTCCCCCAGTGAGAGTGAAAGGGACATTTGAGGAATTTTGGAATTCCTCAAAAATCTCCATGGGAAAAGGAGAGGTGGTTGGAGAAATAAATGTGAATTAAAAATTCACATTCTTAGGAGAGTCTAAAGCATAAAAGGTGAGCTCCAAAAAGGTCGAACTTGGTCACATGTGGATGATGTGACAAGTCCAAGGTTCTAGAAGCCTTGGAAAATAGAATGTGAATTAAAAATTCACATGGGAAAGAGGGTCAATGCTAAAAAGAGATAAATGCAAAGGTTGACTAAAATGGTGGTGCTAAATATGGCTAATGACCTTGGTTAAGGTTGTGCAAATATTTGATTAGAATAATTAATGGAAGATTACAGGCAAGCGAAAAATGTAGGAGGATGTGACATTAGTCTTTGATTAAGAGGATGCACATCATAATCATGAATTAATTAAATTAATTCAGATTAGAGCAAGATCATGGAGGATGTGACAAGGAGAGAGAGAATGAAGAATTTTAAATTGATTTTAAATCAAAATGGTAAAAAATGACTAAATTAAATAAATTGGTGTATTTATTTAATTTAGAGAGGAAGAAGGTGAAAGATAAAGCATTTAGTTATTAAATTAAATGTTTTACAGTTATGAGACAAAAGGTGTAATATTAATTTAATAAATTAATATTTAATATGATAGACGAAAAGGGTGTAAATTTAATCATATGAGAGCGATTAAATTTAGATGCTTACAATTGGTAATGTAATTTTAGTGGTCTAGTTGTGTTCATGATGTGCAATAAGGTTGTTTGCAGGTCCATTTTGTCAGTTTTGTCTAGTTGCTCAAAAGAGGTTCATTTTGTCTAGTTTTGTCTAGTATGCAAAAGTGTGTAAAAATTGGGGAAAACAATTTTTTTTGTTAGATAAAGTGTGTGTAGGTATTTTATAGTGTGTATAAGTGGTGTCCAAGTTATTTGAGGCTTGGATCATTGATTTCCAAAAAACCCTCCTTGGAAGGGCATCAAAAGAGGTTTTTTACAATCGGGTGACTTCTAAGAAAGTGTTTCTTTGTCAAGTAAAGCTAGATTTAGTGGTTTTGCAGGTTGTTTAGTGCTACTCCAATGATTTTTGGAGTTTAGGACAAGTTTAAAGTGAGTCTCTTTGTAAAAGAGGGATTTTTGGGTCACCTAAAATAGGGGTAGTTTAATGAATCTCCAAACTATTCTTAAGAAACCACTTGTGATCTTTTGGTATGTTGTGTCTAGGGTTGAAATGAGTCTCAAATGATGTTTGATTGGTATTTGTATAGACTACTCTTTAGGTTATTGGGAAAATTTAGCTTGTGGGTGCTATAAGCCATTTGGTGAATGAGTGTTTCAAGTTGAGTGAATTGTGTTGTAAGAGTTGATTCATTGATTTAGATTTGTCAGTTTGTGTTGGAAAAAGTTGGTTTTGTTGTTTGGATCAGATAATTAAGTGATTGGTTGAGTCATCACCACCTTGCTCTGCATCAATTAGTATTAGAGCTCGATTACTAGATCTTTTGCAGGTGAAAATACAAGCTTGTAAAGATGCCTCTAAAGGGTGTTGGTTTTTCTAAAGAGTTATAGGAGCTAAAGGAGAAACATGCAAAGCTTTTGGAGTCACAGAATGTAGTGTTGGCAAGGCTTGTTTCCTTGGAAACACAAAAGAGAAGAGATGAGAATGATGAAAGTGAGATAGAGGAAGAAAATGAATATGTTGAAGATGTTTATGAGGAGTTAGACCCTGAAGATCAGAGGATGGAAAATTTTCTCAAAGAAATTAAAGGTGATTCAATGAAGGTAAAAGTTGATCTTCTTTTGTATGGTGGTAATTTAAATGAAGATTTAATTGGCTAGATTGTTTCTATGAATAATTACTTTGAAAGTGAAGACATTTCATATGAATAGATGGTGAAGGTGGCCAAGAATAAACTCAAAGATCATGCTCTTCTATGGTGGGACTATGAGCAAGCAGAGAGGGAAAAACGAGGCAAGTCAATGATTACTTCTTGGGACAAGATGGTACAAAAACTAAAAGGTAAATTTCTTCCAAAATATTATAAATTTTAATTGTATAATAGATTGCAAGGACTAAAGCAAAAAGATCTAGATGTTAAGGCCTACACTGATGAATTCTATAAGTTAAGTATAAGGTCAAGAAGGGATGAATATGAAGTTGAAAAGGTGGCTAGATATCTAGGTCTAGTCTTAGATTAAATATTCAAGATGAACTTCTTGTTTGTAACCCAAAGTCTATTGAGGAGTGTTTTCAATTAGAAATTAGGGTGGAAGAAAAGCTCAAAAGAAGGCAAGAGAAATCTATGAGAGGAAGAGGCAGTAATACAAGAGGGAGAAGATAAATCCCTATATCCAAGTAGCCAAATGAGGAAGAAGATGAAGCAAGAAAACTTAAGGATCAAGGTGTTGACGCTAGAGGAGGTTTTACAGGTAGAGGTAGATTCAGTGGTGGTAGAAATTCTAATGATTTTTTAGGAAGATGTTATAATTGTAACCAATATGGTCATCCATCTTGGAAATGTCCTAAAAATTTAGGTCATAAAGTGGTGACAAGAGGACTAGAAGGAGGGAACAAATAATTCAAGAAGAGGATTGTGAGAGTTCAAATTCTGCAAGTTTAAGAGTTACTCCTGAAACAGGGGAAATGTTGATGATGATGAACATACTGAAGGCAGCCAAGGAGATGGAGCCATTGCAAAGAAAGAATCTCTTCAAGAATACATGTGAGCGCAAGAAGAAGGTATGTAAATTTATCATTGATTCAGTCTCTACTGAGAATATGGTGTCAAGTGAGATGGTCAATAAACTAAACTCTCAAAAGATTCCTCATGAGTTACCTTATAAAGTTTTTTTTTGAGTGATGGACAATCTCTTTTAGTCAATGAACAAGCTATTGTAGAATTCCAAATTGGAGGTTACAAATATGAGGTAGTATGTGATATCTTACCCATGGATTTTTGCCACTTACTCCTAGGTAGGCCCTGGTAGTTTGACAAGCATGCATTGTATGATGGGAGAGAAAATGCATACACTATAGTGAAAGATGGATGCACATTTGTTTTGACTCCACTTGTGGAAGATGACAAAGGAAAGGTTAAGGTGATCATTTGTGGAAAGAAAGAACTTATAAAGGTTGTGAGAGAAGAAAAAAAAAGGAGGGTATTACAATCATTTCAAGGTTAGAGAATGTTGAGATAACAAGTGAGAAGGTTAAATTAAGTTTGAATAAGGAATTGACATTAATTGGAATGAAATGCGTTGATAAGGAAAATGGTATGTCCTTTGGTAGGAAGAAAAGTTGAAAAGTATGAAGGAATTGCAAGTACAATAGGTACAATAGTACAAAATGTTGGTAAACTAGTGGGATTGATGATAGTGATGAAAGGATAGATTGGACAAGACAATAAAGAAAAATTTAAGCATGGAGATGAGACAAAGCAAAATTTAGTTCAAGAAATTACTAACAATTGTTTGTTTGCATGCATAGATAAAGGAATGTAATAAATTTTGGTCAAGGAGAAATGGAATACAATCATCAGGTATGAATGCAATGACCAAGACAAATACATATGCAAACAATGTCAAGAGTGCAGGGTAGGTTACAAGATCACTGTGTATGACTCAAGGAAGGAAATTTTCAAGCCAGAGGATATGTGAAAGGCAAGATGGAGCAGAGATAAAGTATGGTACAAGCCATAACATGTGACATGAGCTCTTTTTCAGTGGGGTTGCATGGTGCAGGTGCACCCAAGCACATCAAGGCTACATCAACTGATCAAAATGTCAAGTAGAGGTGTTTAAGTATTTTGTCTTAGATATGGTCTATTTTCACTCAATAAGGTCTAATAAGACTATTTGCTATGGGATGATCCCACAATAGTGGTTTACACTTTTTGGCCAAACTAGACACTGAAATAATTTTTTTAACTAAATCTTCCCTTTCGGGAACCTATAACAGCTAAACCGTGAGTAATTTGAAGATGATGCAAACAAGAGTTTCGTGAAATTTTGTCTATAGATTCTAAATATATTTTTTTCAATTTTTTTGGAATCAGATTGTACTTCTTTTTCCATCTCCCTCAAAAACTAATTTTTTTTTAGAAAACAACATTTATTAAAAGTGACACTTACTGAATAACACAAATTTTTTTTCTATGAAGGATAAAATTCTAATTCTTTAGAATTTAGATTTGTAACTCCAATATCTAGTGCTTCCACTTGGCTAGATAGTTTTTTATTTAATATTTTTTCTTTAATCAATTTTTGAAGTCAAACCAATTATAATTCAGACATAGCATGACCATATAAAGTGTAACTTTTTTTGTATGTATCGAAATTAAATTTTTCTTTTTTCGTTAGATCAAGGACATCATAATCTAGTGCACTCATATTTTTCAAATTTTTTTTTGATAATATGTTATTTTTCCACATGTACAAAATAGAGAGCTTGATTTTTGGTGAAAAACCTACATTCACAAGAAATAAAAAATAAATATAATAATCAAATTAAATTTTATTAAAATTATACTTTTTTGGAAGCTTATAATAGGGACTACATACTTACAAAAAAAAAGCCATTAAAGAATTCATTTGATCCCTCAAAAGGTAAATCAAAAGTGGTTTTTTATTAGCATTTTGATAGGTGTAAAGGAGACTTTGTTATAGGTATGGTTTATAACTAGTGGGGTTCTATCTAAGGCAGCTTGGTCTAAGGTGGTTTGATCAAACCCTCTTCAACTGTAATCCTTTAAATGGAACATTTCAAGGCTTAAATCATTATATTTTCAAGAAATATGCAATTTCAACAAAAATCAGGATCTCCCAGAAATTGTAAACCACTATTGTGGTAGAATCCTATGTATTAGGTTGATTTATGGGTCAACTAGGTAAAAGAGTCAAAAGTTGCAAAAAGATGTAAAATTGCAAATTACCCAAAAGTTGTAAAAAGCTCTATTTTAGGATTTTTAAGGTCAGAGGTAGTTAAATGTTGGTAATGTCATTTTAGTGGTCTGGTGGTGTAATGATTTTAAATAAGGTCATTTTTAGACCATTCAAGGTTGTTTGTAGGTCCATTTTTTTTATTTTTTCTAGTTACTAAAAATAAGTGCATTATGGCAATTTTGCACGTAAGCGAGAATAGATGCTTCTCCATTTGTATCCTTCCATGTAACTAATGTAGAAAGGTGGGAAAAATTTTAAAAAGGCTTTGTACACATTTGGAAGAGGGATTTAATGAAAATTTGAGATTCTTGTATGCCAAAAACCCATTGTTACTCATAAATTTCTATTTTTTGCTTCATTTTCTATAGTTGCAGGCCTTGCTACAAATATGTATAGGTTGTTTTTGCTCAAAAAAAATTTGAAACAAGCATGGGAGGGAGATAGATTCAATTTGGAGGTTTTTGGATTTAATTTCATCAAGAAACAAAGAAACTACAAGTGATTTACTAACTGCAAGTTTTATTTTTTTGAATTAGAGGGTTTGAGAGTGTGATATGAAGAACTAGGCCATTCCACCTATTGTAATTTCTATATATTGGTGGAATCAGACTATTTAGGTCTTATTAGGTGTTAGTGAGCTTGGAGGGAGCAGGGAAAGGTCATTTGTGGCTTTGGGAATGAAGCCAAGTTGCAAAAAGTGAAATTTTTGAGTGAAAAAAGAGTGAAAATGAGAGGTTTTAGTATGCAAAAGTGTGTAAAACTATGGGGAAGAAATTTTTGTTGTTAGATAAAGTGTATGCAGGTATTTTATAGTGTTTTCGAAGTGTTGGCCAAGTTATTTTAGGCTTGGATCATTGATTTCCAGAAAACCCTCCTTAGAAGGGCATCAAAAGAGTTTTTTTGCAATCAGGTGATTTAGAAAGTGTTTCTTTGTCACATAAAGGTGGATTTAGTTGTTTAGCAGGTTTTTTAGTGCTTCCCCACTAAGTGTTGGAATTTAGTACAAGTTTAAAGGTGTTTTTCTTTGTAAAAGAGGGCTTTTTGGGTGGCTTAAAACAGGGGTAGTTTAATGAATCTCCAAAATATTCTTAAGAAACCACTTGTGATCTTTTGGTATGTTGTGTCTAGGGTTGGAATGAGTCTTAAATGATATTTGATTGGGATTTCTAAAGCCTACTCTATGAGTTATTGGGAAAATTTAGTTTTTGGGGGCTATAAGCCTTTTGGTGAATGAGTGTGTCAAGTTGAGTGAATTGTGTTGTAAGATTTGATTAATTGATTTAGATTTGTCATTTTTTGCTAGAAAAAGATGGTTTCTTGTTTTGATCAGATTATTAAGTGAATGGTTGATTCATCACCACCTTTATCTATAGCACCATTTGTTCAACCTTCTCTAAGAGAAGGCTAATGTTACAAATATGAGTAGTTGGTGTTGTCATTGATGTCAACAAGCTTGTGTTGTCATTGGTTTGAAATATATAGGAGATTAGTATGAGAGTGTGAGAAGTTGGTGTTGTTAGAAATGATTTGATTAGTTGCCTTATGTTTTCATTAGTAAGCTACTGGTGTCAACCTTTGGTGTTTCTCTGATAACCTCTTGTCTATGGTGGAGTAGTTTAGTTATTATGTTATAGTTGGTTCATAGGTGATGCGGAAGTGTTGAATTTTATGAGAATGTGTCTTTGGTACTTGGTTCCCAAGTGATTTTAAGAAAATTTGATAAAAAATGAAACAATGTGTTCTAGTGTTGTTTTGGGTTGTCGAGTAGTGTTCTACTGTTGCTTTGCATTTCTTCTAGGTTTAATATATAATTATGAATTTTATATATGTTGATCAGAGGTGTTCAAAGGTTATATATTAATAATTTTATGTATTGTATCATGATTGAAATGAATTTTTGTTCACCAATGTGTGAACTATGCATTGGAGAGGTGTCTAGGAGAAATGTTTATTCTCCGTGTTTCTCCATAGTTTTGTTTTAGGTATTGTAGATCTAAAGGTGTTCTAGTATTATTGGTATTATTATTTAGTTGATTTTTTATGTGGTTTGGAGCTAAGGAAGTATGTTTCTTGAGCTATAGTATATTGCAAAGTTGTTTGGATGTACTAGGCATGTACATTTTTCAAGTGAAAGTTGTTGCAAGGGAAATTTTTGGATTTTAGGGTTTTTTTTAATATTCCATATTCTGTTTAGGTGACATTTGTTATCCTATATTTTTTGTTGGATCAAAGGAAGTGTGTACTTAAAAATTTAATGCTTTTTACATAGGTAATAACCGACCTAGATGTTTACTCTAAATGTGAAGGTGCTTCATTGTTTTTGGAAGCATGGCATGGTGTGTATGAATCGATTTAGGTCCTAGATAAGGTGGGTGATGGTTCACCTTCTTTTCTTTCCACAAGAAGAATGTTTTGGTGCCAGCCCAGTTTTAATTTGCATGTTTAAGGTGCATAGCCAACCTTGGAGAATGTTTTCAAGGTTGAAGATTATATAAATATTAGTTGAGTTGTTCAACAATGATGTAATATAGAAATAAAGAAAATTGTTTGATGATAATGATGTGAATTGTAGAGTTTTGGTGTGAAAATTTGAGAAGTACAGTGTGACTTTTCACGTGTTAGAATATTGTATGTATTGAGTAAAGGGTTTCTACACATCTTCAATCAAGATGTGAAGGTGTTGGTGATATTGTGGTGGAATTCTATATTTCATTGAGATGGATTTCTTTGTGTATCATTATTCTCTATCTTATCTTATATTATGGTAGTGATCTTGTGTTACTGATCCCTTCTTTCTTTTGGATAGTGTATCCTCTAACAGTGAGCCATTTGTAATCAATTTTGATATTACTTTATATTGTGAGCTAATCCTTGCCATGATTTTTCTCATCTTGGGTTTTCTACATGAATTTGGTATTCTCTTGTGTATGGTGTTGATTAAGTTTTAGTGTTTGCTTATTTTATTTTCATGATAAATCACTATAATAGATTAAGGATTAATTGAATGTGTATGGATTTTAATGCTTATGAGGGTTTTGATGTTTTAAGGTAAAATTTATTTAGCCACACTTTCAGTTGTCTTGTGTATTCAACAATTGGTATTAGGGAAATGTTCCTTCGAAGAAATATTAACTACTTTAGGTAGATAAAGGATGGAACATAAGAAGGAGACTCATATATTTGATAGACCAGACTATTCATTCTAGAAGACAAGGATGGAAGGATATCTAGTTTATCTTGGATACGATGTCTAGAATTCAGTTTAAGTTGGATATACTATGCCTACAAATGGTCCAAGAACTATTGATGAGTTTAAGGCCTATGGAAGCAATGGTAAGGAAAGGTACAATATCTTAGTTAGTCTTACTAATTTTTAATTAGTAAGAGGTATGAGTCTAAAAATTTCTAAACAAAATTAGGTGAAGTTAGAAAAAAGTTATCAAGGAGATGATAAGGTCCAAGAAGCTAAGATGTAGAATTTGAAGATCATATTTGTGAAATTGTGAATTTTTGAAGATGAAAATGTTATAAGATACACTTAGAGGGTTGATTAATTTTCCAGTTCCATCAAAAGTATTGGTGGAGAACTAAAAGAACCATAAGTGGTAAAGAAATTTCTCAAGATTCTTCCTAAATATTATAATCATAATTTTTTTTATATTGAGGAATATACAAATCTGAATCAATATATTAGAGATCATTTGTATGGATCTTTAACTACTTTTGAGATGATATAATTTGGTACAAATAGTGGTGTAAAAGCTGAGATTGCTTTTAAGGAAAGAAAATAATAGAATATTAAAGAAACAAATTAGGAGATCTTGATAATTTGGAAGCTAACTTTGTAAGGAGAATCAAGAAGGGTACTTGTAAGTACAGTGGTGAGTTTCCTATGAAATATTTCAAATTATAGAAAGATAGGTCATTATGCTTCAAGATGTCCAAATAGAGCTTTGAATAACAAAAATAAGGATAAAAAAGGTAAGATGATTAAGAAAATGTATTATGTTAGAGAAGATGCAAGTATTTTTTATGATGAATCTTATTATGGAGATGATGATGATGATGGTGAATTCATGTTCATTTCTTTAAAATACGAAAATATTTCCACTAACTCTGAGATATGTGTGAAGGAAAGCCCTTTGGAGACAAAGGATAAGAATATAGATAATTTGGTATCTAATTTTCATACTAGACATGAGAATAACTACTAGATCATTAATAGTGAACACTCAAATCATATGATTGGTGACAATAGTAAGTTTTTTAAACTTGAAAAATATGATGAAGGATGGTGGGAAAGGTCGTTGATGTCACAACTTGCATCATTTAATTAATTCTTTTATTGAAATGGGTGTGTCTTAGAGCAATATGCAATAAGGATAGTTTTCATGGATTCTTTTGGGGGGGTTCACACTATAAATAGTGACTTTAGGTATCATTTTTCCTACTTCAGGAGCTTTCAGGAGCTCTCAGGAGCTCTTCAGAAGCTTTCAGGAGCTAAATAGTAGCGACTAATTCCTAAGATTTAATTCTATTTTAGCTTCTAATTTTAAAATCATGTTGACTTAATTCAAAATTTGTTGAATTCAATTTAGAGCAATTCATGGAGACAATTAATGATTACTTTAATTCCTAATCTAAACACAAAATTCAAATTAATTCTATTTTGCTTCAAAAGAAATCCATAACTTAATTGTTGGAAAGTAAACACTAAATTAAGAGCAAGAATGAATTGCAAGAAAATGACGATTGTTCTAAAAAGCATAAAAAATAATCTCCATGAATAGATTCTAAATAGACTTCAACTCCATCTTTCCATAAATTCCTAACATTGCTTTAATGAAACTTAATAAACAAACATCAAGTTTAACCGATTCGAACAACATCTAAATCTAATTTATCTAAGAAACCTTCTAATGATTCTAATGTTTCAATTCAATAATTATAATAAATAAATCTAACCATTCTAACAATTAGATCTTAACCATAATAAACTGAAACTTTTAATGTAATTGTAAACAAAAGTAATTGTCCGATTTTAACATTTACCAAGGTAGAAGATGATTTCAATGATTGAACAATTCAAAATCATTTTCTACTACATATTTAATATTAATGAATCAGAAAATAACAAAACTTAACAAAAATACCATAAGATCATTCCAAAGGTTGAGCAGGCCCTACTCTTCCTCAAGTAGGATCCTTTAACACAGTGAGTTGATTAACTTCTTGCTTCCTTTCTCATTGATCAAAAGTAGAATGCACAACAAAGTATTGCTTTTGATTACATAAATTCTGATTGCAAAATTATCTAACTCCTAACTAAGACCAAGGTATGGATATTTATAAAATATCATTATTAGCTTCTAACATGGCGTTAACTACTAAAACTTAAGGTGACCAACTATAGATTACAAAATGAAACTAAAAATAGAACTGAAGTGGATTGAGGACTATGCCAGAACTACGCCAGATTGGCACTGGAAGTAATAATTCCTCAACCGACTATGAAGAAGTCGATTAAGAATTTGAGTGATTCATCATCCAGTAGGGCCTATCTATGGCATAGTCATTTCCTCATGATTAAATAAATATTTTTAACTGTCTCATCAACCTTTAAGATACCCTATCAAAAGCCCTTATGAAAAGGACAATAATCATGGTAATAAAGATTAATGCAGCATAATTATCTTATCCAAAGTCATCATAAAGAAATGAATTTAACCTAAGCTATTACTTTCAAAATATTCACTAATTTGTTAAACATAAAGTAAAATAAGAAAATATGTTAATCTATTGTCTACCACCAATCATGTCAATTAATAATAACAACAAGTCTTTTTAAACATAAAAAGCCTTAAATGAAAGTATTTTATCTCTCCCATCATTTTCTCCCCAACTTGCTTTGGAACATGCCCTCATGGATCATCATCTAGAACTATGGTTTTATCCTTTTCTCTGTTTAGTGCCTCCATCCAAATGCAACAGTCAAATACACCCTCTATGTATTGTTTCAACAATCTGGTATTAAGTGCATAGCCATAATTTTCTCTCAAGTTCTCAAACCATGCCCTCATTACTGGATCTAGTATATTTGTCATTTCTTTTAGCTTTGGTGCTAGCATAATAATAATTGGCATTCTTAATCTCATGTCAATTAACAATAACAACAAGTCTTTTTAAACATAAAAAAACTTAAATGAAATTATTTTATCTCTCCCTTCAAAGGATGTGATATATTTCGTGATGATACATCTGCTAAGGTATTTGGAAAAGGTTTAATTAGTTTTGATGGAAAGCATAATAATAATGATGTTTACTAAGATAAGGGTGTGAGACATAACCTCTTGAGTGTTGGAATTTTTTTTAGCAAAGTATACAATCTTATGTTTCAAGATGATGGATGTGAGATCATAAAAGGCTCTAGAACTATAGTAGCTATTTGAAGGACATGGGGCAATGTTTATAAGGTTAAGCATGTTGATAATCACTGCCTCATGACTCAAATTAATGAAAGTTGGCTATGGAATAGAAGGATGTGCCACAATAAATTTGATAACCTAGTAAGGATAAGGCCAATTAAAGTTGTAAGAGATCTTTCAAAGATTACAAATCCTATCAATGTCATCTACAAGAATTGTTGAGTTGGAAAGAAAACAAGATGTTTCAAATTCAAATAATAATCTACTATTGGACTATTGTAATTGGTTCACATAGATCTTTGTGGTCCTACAAGAGTAATAAGTCTTCAAGGTTATAGGTATTTCATGCTACTAATTAATGATTATTCTAGAATGACATGGGTTACTTTTCTCAAAGAAAAATATGAAGCCCTAGATAAGTTTAAAACATTTAAAGTTATGGTTAATAATGAAATGGATATGAAAATAAAATGTTTGAGATCTGAAAAAAAAGTGGAGAATTCATCTCCAATGAGAGTAACATCTTTGTGAGAATCATGGCATAAAGGGTCACTTATCTTCCCTTAGAAATCCTCAACATAATGGAGTGGTTGAAAGAAAGAATAGTACTATTCAAGAAGTTGCAAGGATAATGATGAAAGAGGAAAATCTACAAGAATTTTACTAGAGAGAAGCAATTCATATTGATTTTTATATACTTAACAAAGTTCAAGCAAGAGAAAATATCACAAAGACACCCTATTAACTATGGTATGGAATGATTCCTACTATCAAATGCTTCAGAGTGTTTGGAAGCTATAGACATGTAAAAATACCTTAACACATATCACACATCTTAAACTATTTTTTTCATCATTAGCAACATTTTCACTTCGTTATTGCATTTACCATCTGTTGATGGGTTTTTTTGCACCTTCTCAACACAGGTAATGCATAAGTGCACTACATCTCTTGAAAGGAAATTTCCAACAAGTTGTTGAAAATCACCCCAAGGTCTCTCAGGTGTCAGGTCATGACTTGCTTAGAATGTATTAGTTCTTTTGATATGATCTTGCTGGTAATCATAGGGTAGAATTACATAAGTTAAGCTAAAGGAGAATTGGTTCTTCCAATGGAATTCTTAAAATGGGAAAATGATTGCACAATTGTTGTATGTTTGAAAATAAGTCTAGAACTCATATTTTAACTTCACATTTGGCTTTACAATGTGCAATGAACCTTGTTCAAAGTCACTACTAAAAAAAAGGGACAAAGGAAAAGGAAGAGAGGAAGTTCCTAGACCTAAAACTACTGATGGACAGTGATAATGGAGGACACTACAGTGGAAAAACTTCCCAAAACAAAGTTCCACTTAACCAAATCAAATTACAGTCTCATAAAACCTGTGCAATCTTCTAAGGTATTAGATTTTCAACTTTTCATTCACCATAAAGCATGAACAAGAGATAGAAATTAAGTGTAGCATTCATATAATGTTCAAACTAGATTTGCACTGCAATTTATCAACAATAAACAACAAAAAGCATGAACAAGAAAGGGCATGAACACAAAATAATTCTTCAAAACCAATTAACAACATTAACTAACATACTTATAACCTAAAAAACTCATGAACAACAAGGTAAATCTATTCAAATTCACTAACTATGGGAGAAGAATCATGCAACATAAAATTTGAACTCAAGAATCCACCAAAAGTCAATGATTTTATATTAAAATTCCAGCAACATGTCTTTACAACAACTCAACTCTCTTTTGAAAATGAGAGGAGACCCCCTATTTATAGTGCCCAAAAAGAAAAATCAATGGAAAAGATTTAATCTCATTGTGTGGCCAAGTTACGTTACAAACTAGGGTTTCACCTACCCCCAAATATATTGCAATTTAAAATTATATTTTTTCATTTAGTCTATTTTTTCCTCTAGTGAGAAGCACTATAGCTCTTTTGTCTTCTTTCTGATTTCGTATTGTTGCAGCTACTTTGTCAGGAATTCATCATAAATTATGGGATTTCTTTCATTCTTCTTTGTAGTGGAATATTCAAAAAACTTGCTGATCAATTCTTGGAGCTTATTCCACTCCAATATGTATGATTGAAGCACTTGGAAGTTCAATTTCCTAGATTTTATCTTAAGCTCATCCTAGTTCTTGTCATACTTTTGTGCATTCTTTATCACCTATTCAGATTGGGCGAAGGCTCGCATAGCAGGAACCATAAAATATGGTGCAAGTGCATCCATGGTATCATTCTCCATCTTCTAATGGAAGTATGGCTTTATTTTCTCCTAGTCTAGTTCAATGATAGGCATATCAAAATCTGTCATCAGTCTTAGATATTCTTCACAAGCCACCTTGATTTCCTTGACCCAATCAATATCTAGCTTCACCTCATGAAGCACTCATCCCAACACTTCCTTTCTATGGTCCAGGCCCAACTCCCACATCTCCATGAGATAGTGGTCACCTTCTACCAAAGTAAGCATCTTCTCCTAGGATCTATTAGGTATCTTGAAGATACACTCAAGCTTGGAATATGTGATCCTATATAACTATAGGAAGTCGGTGCAAAATTTTCTTATTCCCTTGAGTATCTTTTGTACCTCCAGGAACTTTTTTTTGTCTTCATAGTGTGGCCTATGCCCATGTTTCCATTGTAGAAGACCTATTGGAACCAATTCTCCATGGCTTTTTTTCCAATTCTTTCTTCTCTCTAACTTATCAATGTGGTCCTTGGATAGTAATTGTGGTGGTGCTAATGATATAGTGGGAAGCTCCTTGGACAATGACCATTGTTGAATATAAGTTGTCAGATCCACCACCTATAATTTTAATTCCTCCTTAGAGGTCTTATATTTATGCATTTGATGCAGAATGATGGTGACGAATCCCTGAAGATGGTCAATTTTCTACTCTCTTGTAACTATCCCCAAATGAATGGTAGAAATATTATAGCTGGCCCCCTCTTCTCCCACCACTAGGGTGGCTATCTATGTTGTTCCATATCCTAATGCATCCATTTTCAGATGGTATTTGACCTTTGGCTTCTTCTCTTTCTTTTTACTTATATGGGCTTGAGCTAAGATGGCCTCCAAGCTTTTCTTTTGATACATCAAGGTTGGGGTTTTCTTCTCTAGTTGTTTCTCAAGCCACTCAGGAATGTGAGACTCATCTTTCAGTGATTCATGATCACCTTCTTCCTCATGGGTAAGTTGGATTTTCATTTCTTTGTCACTTGGAGCTTCCTGCTTTGTCCTTTCTTCTTCTTCTTCTTCTTCATTGGAATCCCTAATGAGTATAATTTATTTTCTTGGGGACTCAGTGGCTGAATTCTCCTTGGGGATGTCATCTCTATAGTGGTTCTCTCTTCTTGTTCTTGTTCATTCCCATGCTCTTTGTGATGTTTTGCTTCTAGGTTCTTCTTCATGGCTTCAACCTCTTCTTTAGGCTTGTCTTCTTATTTGTCTTCCTTTTCCTTTTCCTCTTTCTCTTCAAAAAGAGGCATCTCTTTATCATGCTTTGGGCTTTCATCTTGTTACCTAAATGGAGGCTTAGTGTTCTCCTCCATTTTATCATATGTATTCTTCTCTTCATTGTAGGGTTGCTTTTCTACTTCTTCCCTAATGTTCTTGAGTTGTTGAGCCAACTCCTCCTCAAGATTTGGGTCAAAAATTTTCACAATATATTTTGTGCCATGCTCCTCAGTGTCTTCCTTGAATGATTGTGATTCTTCCTCCACTCCTTCATGCACCACCTTATCAATCACTAGGTGTTGGTATTCAAGGTACTCAAGGTAATCATCTACTTCTTCCATCTCCTTAGTAGCTTCCCTTTCTTGCCTCTCCAATTCTTCTTATATCAACATTGTTTCTTTCATTTTTGGTGGTTTGGTTTCATTCATAGGGATAGGAAGGCCAACAAAAACTTGTGCTATCATAGCTTGCACAATAGGGTTCATGAATACCCCAAAGAGCTTCATTGGCATGTTTTGCATGTGTCAAGTGAAATGCTCTAGGAGTGAGAGAGTGGGCATTGGTATTGTTGTAGTAGCCAGTGGAAGGGATGATGATGGAGACATGGAGGAAGAGGAGAGCATAGAAGTAGTGGTAGAAGAATAATCTATCACCATTACCTACATAGTAGGTGGGGAAGAAGGAAGGTGGACCGAGATATATATCATGGATAGAGAAGTGGCAACCATCACTTGAGAAGTAGGTGGAAGGACAATAGTAGTTGCAGTGGAAACATCGGTGACTATGAGAGTGGAGGTACTAGGTGGGGACTTTGGTTGCTCAACCTCTTGTTTTTATCCTTCATGGAGCAGGTCCTCCTAGATGGTGGGCATCTCCTTGAAGCCTCTAGATGTCTTTTCTTTCTTGGAAGGTTCACCTTTTGAGGCCTTCCTTGAGTACACCCTAGTCTTAGGCTATTTTTCTACTATGTATTTTCTCTTTTCATTGATCATTTAGTGGGAGTATATTTTGAAGTTTCTTTGGTCGGGGTATAAATAGTAGAGGCATTGTTAGTCTCATTTCTTGGATCATTCACGAGCTCACCATAGGTTAGAGTGTCTATTTATAGCTTCAATTGGGTGATCTTACCATTGATCCATTCTTTGGTTCTTTCCTCAATAGGCTTCATTAGAATATCAAGGTCATTAACCTCCTCTTCATTCTAGTCAATTAATGGCAGCAAGAGATTGGAAATTATGTCATATCGAGGATCAATTACTGTATTTTCATCCTCCATTATTTGATCTAGCATAGGGAACAAGCTGACCTTCTTGATGAAGTACACCATCATGTGCATGTAGTGCTTCATAGGAACCTCCTTATCATCTCTGTAGTTGTCCCAAAAGTCTTCAACATTATGTATGTGGGCATGTTCAATCCTAACCATGTTCCTAGGCTTTCTGTATGGATCTATCTATGGCCCAGTAGTGTGGAGATCCAAGTTATATTCCACAAGTTCTTTATCTAAATAGTCTGAACATTGGGATATGTGGAGTTCATACATTCCTTGGTTGAAGGAGAGGGGATAGGTAATCCCTGCCCTGAGTTTGTCACTTAGGAGGGCATGTGCTCATTGTAGCTTCTAAGAGAGTTAAAGTAGTATCAACTTGTCATTTGGATACTAGGGTAGCTTATATGGTTTCTCTGAGAAACCATTAGCTTGAATGTATGTAAATTTTGGAAATTGAATAAAAATGAAGGCAAAGTGGTGGAGGAAGGCATTAGCACTGTGGGAGACCCTCCTTTCAAAGTCACCTCAAAGCATTCTTAATATGACCTATGGAGGTGCCATTGACTCTACAATAGTCTTTCTTAAAGTTCTAAAATTGAATTTGGGAATACCTATTATAGACCTTAAATTTCCTACCTAGATCTAGATTTGGTGCTATGAATAGTCACTTGCATTGGGCACATTCGGCAAGCAAAAAGACTAGGTACAATGCCATATAAAATTGTGAAATATTCTTCACTGCCACAAATTTCTCATGCAGGCACTAGCTAATCATCCCTACCCAACATAATTTGGTTTCCCCTTAGATTATTTCTTCTACAAATTATAACATCCATTCCTAAAAGAATGATACAATTGGAAGGACCATAACTTTGCTTAATAGGGTTACCAAATCATGGTAATCCTCATAGAAATCACTTCAAAAGAGCTCTTTGGGTAATTTGTTTGCACGAACCTTCTTCTCCTTCAGCCAGTACTGGTTGATAAGGTTCTTGCACTTGAGGGGATCGGTGTCCCACATTTGCTTACCATATTCTTTGGATGTTTCCTCCATCTCACTAAAGGTAGGGATGTGGAAGGTCTTCCCTATTGACTTGGAAGATAGATCAACTAATATATTCCCATCCTTGTCCACTATTCTTCTATAATATTCTTGATATGCCTCCCTTTAGGCCATCACGAGCTCAGGAGTGATGAGAGTAGGTGGGAAACTTATAGCTTTGGCCAACCCACTACTTCTAATTTTCTTAGAATTTTTTGTCATGGGGTTGATTCAGACCCTTTACTTGAACTCATCAATGTCAATATGTCCTAGATTTGTATTTGAGATCTCCCTACAATCTATGGTGACCTTAGAGTTGAGTGGTTCCCCTTGGAACTTGTACTTCATTTGGTTTTTATCCTCTTTTCCTTGGGGTTCTTTTCCTGGCTTCCATCCCTTTTCTTTCTCCATGGCCCCCTCCAAAGGTCCTACACTTGGTTCCATATATCCTATGGGTGAGAGAGTAGTAAGCATATTCAAGCATGAAAACATGGGGAAAGTTAGCCAAAATCCAACAAAACGATGTTAGATTAAAGATATTTCATCATTTAAAGGTCCTAACATCTCTTTCATATTAGTATTTTCCTTTCACTAGAGGGAGTTATAACAACGCATGCCTAGGGGTATGGAATTCCCTGGACTGGTGGTGGTTTTGAAGGTAGTAGTGGATGGATGACAATTAGGGCACAATGGCCCACATGGCTCCATCCATGTCAATGTTTAGTCATGAAATGGGGTCCACTAGGGAGGTCAATCCATTTTGGCACATGGGTTGAAAAAACCTTGAATTTTTTGGAATGTTTAGTTAATCTTTTGGTCATGAGGGTCCAAGGTAGGTGGAAGTAGGAAGTGGCTTGGCCATTTGGGGCATGACCATTGAAATAGGGTTGGTAGGACGATGTTTTGCATGCAAGTTTCCACCATGTAGGACTGATGACTTTAGAGGAATGCATTGGAATTCATTTGGAGCTCAAGGAACTATAGGTTGTACGATGCAAGAAGATGTTGGGTCACAACCATTTAAAATGGCAAGGATGAGGCAAAGGTCTGCATGGACCGATCCACACCAATGGGTCTAGAAATCATTGACATTGAGTTATTGGTTCATCACTTAGTGGTTGGCCTTCATGAAGTTGGGCTCTGTATAATATAATAATGGGGGTCAACGGACATTATGGAATGGTGGAAGTGAGATATAAGTCCACTAACAGCTACCTAGTGCTTATCACTTAAACATTTTTGCTTTTGAGTTTGGACAGAAGTAGTGGGTTTGGGACCCACAGTGTGGAAGGTCGATGTGTAAAGGCCATTTGGAATGGTGGATAGGACATGAAGGCTTGTAGGGAAGCTTGAACTTGGTCATTTAGGGCATAGAGGAAATCAAATGGCAGAGGTGAGGTTGAGGCTTAGTCACCAAAAAGGAGAAATCCCTTCATTGTTTGAGTTAGTCATTTGTTTAGAGGCGAAAAGTTAGTGGAAACCCACAAAGGATAGTCCACAAGGGGATAGATAACTTTTTTTTAAACTTGGGGGGCAACCATGAAGGATGAGCTTGATAGGCAAACAAATAGGTCACAAGGGTTATTGGAAATAATGGAGCTAGGATGAAATCCTGCAGATGGAAGTCCCCAGGGTAAAACTTGCAATGGTTCAAGACTTTGATAGTTTTGCTCAATTATGTTTGATTGGCTATGACTGGGGCAAGACCCACCTATCGGGAGGATGTAGTCAGATAGCTGTATTGTAACAATGTGGCTCAAGGGACATTCCACAGGTGGATGCGTATGCTTGCAGACCTGATAGGGGTTGAAGGCTCTCTGTTTTAAGCTTATGAATTTTATCCAAGTTCAAGACGATCAATATGAGGGGGCCTACCATGAGGGTAGGCCTGATGAGGGTGTTTATCATTTAAAATTTAAGCATTGTCAAAGGAAGGTGATGATGGTGGCTAGGCTGCGGTCCCATGAGGTATGAATGCTTTGGTTGAGGAATGGCCATTGGGACCTCAAGTACCGCATGTGGGCCACAGACAAATTTTGAAGTTTTATCAGAATTTCAACTTATGGGTTTGTTCGCGAGAGGTTTACTCTAGTTAATTTTAACCTTACCTTTGAAGGTTTTATAAAATTTTAAAGAATTTAAAGAAAATCTCAAAATGGGGTATGCAGTAAACAACTAACCTATGAAGCCTGAGAAAAATTGATGAAAAAATAGCTTGCAGAGGCTTTGAATTGATAGATGAACTCGGGTGGCCTAACAGTGGTATTGGCGCGAGGATCTCTGACTCATTTCTTAACTCCTGATAGGTGAAAATGACTACTCAAGATGGGCTATTTATAGAAATTTTCATCATTTAATGCTTCTCATAAATCTGAGTATTGTAGTGTTTCAAGTTGGTGAGTAGTTAGTTTGAAATTAACAATGGGAATGGTGGAGTCCGCTAGGTGGATGATAGTAAGAAGTTAGCCATTTGGACGTTGGGTAGTGAAACAACATAGGAGGGTACGGGTTCCACCGAGGGGAAGGACATCATGTAATGGCCATTTAGAATGGTAGGGAAGCAAATGAAACCCACATGGAGCAGTCTGAAGGGGAAAACCCGTAGGGCTCCATGGATGCCAGTTTTAAAGATTAAAGGAAAACACCCAGGGAATCCTACAAAGACTTAAGACATTGAAAATTTGAGGGTAGAAAAATATGGTAAACTCAAAGTGAATCTTCTAATATTCCTTGACCACTTAGGATACAAAAAAGGGGGCACACAAAATGAGGTGACAATAAAAGTGACCTAAAAAAAAAAGAGAGGGTCCTTTTTCCTAATGAGGCATGTGTGCTAAAGGAAAAACAAATGGCAACTTTACTGGAGAATGCTCTCGGACATTCCAAGGATAAATACTCATTTAGAACCCAGAATCTTTGGTTTCATAGACTAGGGGTTGGTTTCTAGAAGTGAACTAGGAGAAATGGATCCTTAGCTAAATCATCCCATGAGACATCTCAGAAGTGCGTACATTTAGTGAATTGATTCCCTTCCCTTAGAAATTGTGACAAGTGGTAACTAATCAAACCAAACAAGCTACATGAATCGTCTAACCCCAAAATTAACCTACACATTACCCCATTTCCAGTCAAGCATCCATGGCCCTGACGAAGTTGTCGCTATGACCCCACAAACATTTCTCTACTTCCAATCAGGTGTCCATAGCCCCGTTAGAGTTATCCACACACCCATATGGTTACTTGATTCCAAAATTTTTCATTTTCTTTTCTTTTCTTTTGATATTTCTTTTAATACTTTTATTTTACTCAACCGTGTAAGCATCAAAGCCTACTATGGGTTTGGGAATCACATTGGTCACTAGAATAGACTTGATATTTTTCGCTTGCCAAGTTGTCATAACAACCATGATACAACTCTTTAGAAATAATTAGTGTATAGTTTTTTCAAAGTCTAAGCTAAACGTGAAGGGAGATTCAATTAAGGGTTAGGGTGTAAGTCAAAGTTAAAATGAGGAGACCATTCCATGTTAGCTATCTAAGACCAATAGTTGAGAATGAACACTTAACTGGAGAAAACTAAAGGAAAATAGTAGAGTGAAATTTTTGTAAAACCAAGCACGACCACCATGGTAGAAACAAAGAAAACCCTTAGCAAGACAAGAGTGGATAGGAAATGAGTAAAACAAAGGTGAAGCAAATGAACAAAAAAAAAGAAACAAAAGCAACCTAAACTAACCTATATGCAGTTATTTACAAGAACAACCTGGGAGAGCTTAGGCTTTGAAATAATGCTTAAAGTGCTACCCATTGATGGGAAATGGGGCATCTTCACCAGTTAAGGTCTTGAGGTGGAAAGCATTATCTCGCAAGATTTCAACAATTTTAAAGGGGCCAAGTCTAAGCTTGTCAACTTTTTTATGTCCCCCTTTCTTTTCATGAGCCTTGTCCCAACATAAGACCAAGTCAACAATTCTAAAGGCCTTTAATTTGGCTCGTCAATTGGACCATCTTTTCACCATGCCCTGATGTTTGGAAAAATTTTCAATAGCACAGTCATGCACTTCTTCTAAGTGTAGTAGCTCAGCTAAGCGAGCTTCTCTTCAATACCCTTCTTCATAAAAGGAAATGATGAATTGAAGGGTGGATATTTTCAAGTGAATTGGGAACATAATCTTGAGTCCATAGACAAGGTGAAATGTGGAATCCCCCAAGGAGGCCTTATGACATGTGTGATCTTCCCAAAGGGAAAAACAAAGCTGGGTATGCCAATCCTTGGGATTCCTATCGAGAAAATTTTTGATGATGGTGATGAGGTTCTTGTTTGTGGATTCGGCTAAGCCATTTCCCTAAGGATAGTAGTTCGAGAAGAACTTGAGGAAAATACCATGATCAAAAGCCCAACTGGAAAGTTTAAGTGAAACAAATGTAGGGTTGTTATCACATACTAAAGGATAGGGGAAACCAAAGTGATTTAAAATAAAAATTTCAAGAAAATTAACCACTACCTCTATTGTACATTTCCTACATGCAATAGCTTCTATCCATCTAGTACAATAATCATAGGTAGTTAGAATGTACCTGTGACCCACAAAAGATGGTGGGCTTATTGAACCAATGAATTTAAGACTCCATTGCGTGAATGGTCTTACCTCCAAGACTAGTTGTAGTGGTCTAGCAGATGTAGCACATATGAATATGGCTATGATCATATTTGAAGATAGACAACCAATAGTAACCTTCTCATAAGCTCTGATGTGTGGTTGAAAGACTAGATCCATGACTAGTACTTAATTTATCATGAAATTTTTTCAAGACCCGCTCTCCTTCTTCTTTCCCAAGGCATCTAAGGTAGACACCTTCATGATTCTTCTTGTAGAGTATAGATCCTTGCAACATTTAGTTGTTGCTTTTCAATTGGAAAGCATGTTTCTGAACTCCCTACAGATGGGTTGGGCATTTTTTGTTCAATAAATAGTAGATGATATTATCGTACAACTCCCCTAGGGAAATGTCTTCAAGTTGTTATTGTTGAACCATAAGTTTAGGTCCTCCTTCAACCATTATCTTAGATATTTTTTGGGTGAGTGACTATCCTCTTACTAACTTCACTGGTTAAATTTCCATTTTGTACTTGTATAGTAGTGTGACCCACTTTTCTCTTTTTTCACCCAACTCAGTTTGCATTAGCAGTGTCTTTACCATCGGGTTAGGGACAATATAAAACACCTTGTTCTGTAGGATGTAGTGCTTGAATTTCTTGACTCCTCTAACCAAAGCATACACCTTTTTTATGTTGTGATAGCGTAGTTCACCATCCTTTGATAGGGCACTCATGAAGGAAATCGGGTGCTCATTCCCTTCACTATCCTTTTGAGTTAGAATGTTGGCACATGATTGATCTAAAGAAAATGAGTAAATGTATAATGGATTTAGATAATTAGGGCTAATGAGCACAAGTGCCTCAATAATAGCTTTCTTTATTTCTTCAAATGCTTTCTTCATCTATGGAGTCCAGTCAATTTTAGCATCTTGCTTCAACATGGCATCGAGTGGCTTAACAATTTTAGGAAAGCCTGCAATAAATTTTCTAAAAAAAGTTATATTTCTAAAGAAAGATTTTAGTTCTTTCTTACTGCCTGGTAGCTAGATCTTTAGGAGGGACTGAATGTGCTTAGCGTCTATGGAAATCCATCATTTTGAAATAACATGCTCGAGCAGCTTGCCTTGGGTAACACCAAAAATAAATTTCTTCAGGTTAAGGGAGACCCAAAATTCTTTGCACCTTTGAAACACTTTAGATAGATAAATAACATGAGGAAATATCTTTTTTGAGACCATAGTAATATCATCCATGTAGATGATTATACATTTTTTTTTATCACATCCTTGAAGGCTATATCCATTGCACAGTGGAAAGTGGTGCCAACATTAATGAGTCTGAACAACATTATTCTATAGGAAAAGGTCCCCCACTTTCTGGTGAACATGGTTTTGTGTCTATATTTATATTGCACCATCACTTAGTTGTATCCAGAGTACCCATCAAGGAAGGACATCATATATAATCCATTAACAATCTGCAATACCTCATCCAATGAAGGCACTAGATAATTGTCCTTCTTTGAAGCTTTGTTTAGGTTAAGGAAGTCCATGTATAGTCTGATTTCTCTATTCCTTTTTTTGATTGAGACCAAATTATCCACCCATGTGGAGTGCCTAATTGGAAAGATGATTCTAGTTGATAGCAACTTCTGCACTTATTTGTAGATGACGGGCTCTAATAATGCATTGATGGGACACTGCCATTGTTGAAATGGCCTCACTCTGGACTTTAATGGGATAGTGTGCATAAAAATGGAGGTATCATTAGTCTTCAAATATTCATAGCTCCATTCCACCACATCATGGTACTTCTACAGAGCATTAATGATTCCTTTTCTTTATTTTGACATACAAACTTTGCCAATAAACACATTTTTAATCTCCTCGGTTGACACGAGGTTGTGAGTGTCACATTGGTTGTTTATGGAGTCCTTCCTTTATTGTTGATCTTGGTCTCAGATCTGATATAGGTGAAATACATGCTCTAGCTAGACCATACCTCTTGGAATGATGATGAATTCTAGGATGTACTTGTCATCATTAAACACCTGAAAGTGAGTGACATTTTTTGGCACGGATGGGGTGGAAGTAAGCTCAATGGTGACTCTTTTAAGGCTAGACAAAGAAAGGGGTTGCAACATGCTAGTTGCTTGAGCTAAGGAATTAGCAATATGGTTTTGGGAGTGAGGGATCAACTAGATATTAAAGTCATCTAGACTTTCTAACAGATCCCAAACTCTATGCCTATAGTTATCTAGCCTTCTATCATGGCATGAGTATAATTTTCTAACTTGTTTCACTACCAACTCCAAATCACTAAAGACTTGCAACATTTTAACTTTCTTTCTTAGAGCCATTAGGAGACCATGAACTAGTTCTTTGTATTCTACTACATTATTAATACAATAGAATGTAAATCTATGAGGAGTGAAGTAGGTCTTACCCATGGGGCTAATGAGTTCAAATCTGGCTCTCGCTCCTTGCTTGGAATTAGATCCATTGAAGCATAGTGTCTAGAATTTAGAAATTTCTTTAACCTAAAGGCCAATAGTGTATTAATTTCTACTTGGTTCCATGCTTATATCTGCAATTTTTGGAGCGGGAATTAACTCAACATGATTGGTGGCAGGCAGTCTGGTTGGTAGCTCCTCTTGAGAGGTGACTTGTCCTTTGACATGTTCTACTAATTTTTGACACAAGTAGCAATCAAATTATGAGTGGGCAGAATTATGCACTCTGCACCAACTAGGCAGTAAGATTTCTCAAAAATCTATTCTAGCCCCTAGACTAAGCCGATCTTATATTTTTTTTCCATGAAATCTTGGAATCCATTTAACAGTCCTAAATTACCATCTTTGTAGGACTCATCATCTTATGATTCAATCAAAATTTCCATGTTTTGGGGTACATAAGTTAAGTTGGCTGGGGGTTGCATAGTACCACGAATACTTCTTTATTCATCTCTTCTTTTTGAGGCTTTGATTCTTCCTGATATGCCTTGGGAGAATAATTTCCTAGATTAATTTTAGAAAATAGCACCTCATTGACATTATTGTATTCTGTAATCATGAAATTCATGTGGGGTTATTGGTCAATGCAAATCTGATTTGGCATCGCCTTCCATTGCAACCACATGTGGGAGAAATAAGTTGTGGTGTACCTATTTAATGCTTAGGTGAAGTCTTGTCCCAAAATTATTTTGTATGTGTCATGAATATCCGCAACTTGGATATTAATTACTTGCTGGACCCTTGGGTCTACAACAATTTGTATAGGGATACAATTGATCTCTCCAATGATGTTTACCTTAGTTTTATCCAATTGAGTTACTTTTCTTCTTGAAGGTGTGGGTACAATCCCAAGAGCCTTGCATACAACCAAATTCATAACATTGACTGATGCACCTAATTCAATCAAACAATTATGTAGGTTCTTCTTGAATACTTTAATAGTGGTAAGGAAAGGAGGCATTTGAAGCATTCTTTGGAAGAGTCCCATAGGTGTGTCAACCTAGGCCACTTGATCTTTGTCCCTTTCATTGGTATTTTCCTTATTTTTCCCTTGAATTTTCTCTTTAGAGGGCAATTTTTCAGTTTGCTGATTTGGAAAAGCATCCTTGTTCTTGCCTATAATTTTCCAAATTACAGGCTCATGTGGTGGTTCTTTAAAAGAGACTCTTTTTGCTGGTATTTTTTGCATTACCATGGAGGAAGGAGTCCCATTAATAACTCTAAATAATTCATGCCTAACTATAGGAACCTTGAGTAACTCAAAGGTGGATACACTGATTTTAACATTCCTGAATTCCTAAATGATATACTCATCCATTTGCTCGATTTCAAAATTGAAAGATGTGCCTATGGAAGAGCTAGCTAGTTGTTTTTTCATTTTACTTAGTTTTTTTTCTTATCAAGTTATTGATTTGGTATATGGGGAAATTCAATATTTTTGTTGGAATTAGGATTAGGTGGGGTGCTAAAGTTATTAGGCGGCATGGAAGTAGTGAAAGGCCCTCCTGCTTGTCTATTCCTCAAGGAATATGTAGATGTTCTTTAGTGAAACATTTGGACCTCATCCTCATGAAACTCCTCATCTATGGGACTATTATCTACAAAATTAAAGAGATGAGACAAGGCTTCCTTGTTACTTACCTCTTTTACTTCTTCATTCTCTAGGGAAGCAACCTCAGTTTCTGATGCATTGCTATCACATTGTGGAAATGGGGCTTGATTGACCACAAGCATGGAAGAATCATATGGATTGGACAGGACTGTCTCTACAACTTGCACTATCAACACCATTGTAGACCTCCACTTGAAAGATCTTCATAGCCATGAGGAACTCGGGGCAATCTAGCTCAGAGTGCCTATTTATTTTATGAATCCAACACCATCGAGATAAGGCAGCCTCAACAAGATACACACCACAGGTCATTTTCTCCATATTAGAGGAGTGGGAACACCTCCATTGTTTTTCCTTGTATTCCAAGTCCTATTTTTCCTCTGTGAGGGTCTCCTTTCAAAATTTTGATTGGAGCCTTGCCCCCGCTCATAATTTCTCATTGATGAAGTGTTGACCTCATGGCTATATTTGTTGTCTCAGTTGAGGTTAGCTTGAATGTTGCACTAAGAAGCCTGTAATTGATTATTTTGGTTCCTGAGATGAGTCATTTATGTGGACATATTTCTAATCATCTCCATTAGCTCATCTAACCCATCTTTCTCAGCATTGCTTGGCTATGGTGTTTGATTTTGGAGAAAGATAGGTTGTGTTGTAAGTTGGTTTTGTTGAGTAGATGGAAATTCAATCCCTTGTAGGTATAGAGGCACTTGAGGATAATTTTTATATGCTTTCTATTGTCAGGTCTATAGATAATGAGGCATGAGAGGTGCTTGATTCGTGGGCTATCCCAGATGAGGAACTATGGGTAACTATGACAAGTTCATAAGAGGCATATGGTGTTGGAGTGATTGATTGAGCCCTTGAATCTGCATTAGATGAGTGAACTACCCCAAGGAAGGCAATGGATCATAAATGTTTCTCTCCAAGTTCATGATAGCTTTGATTGCCTTGACATAAGCATCCACTAGTCTGGCAGGTGGTGGGTTCATCATTTTCACAAACATTGTAATGATATTTTCCAAGGCAACGTAGTAGATTGGAAAAACATCATTAAGTACATATGGAGTTTGTAACCTCATGCACGCTTAGTGGAAATGATCATTGAGGGAGCCTATTGGCTCATTAACCTCTCTACGAATAGACATGAACTATTGATATAGTTCTAAAGGACTGACTGGGATCTTGTATTTCCTCAAGAAGGAATTCTTCAAAGGGTCCCAAGTGGTGATGGTCCCTATTGATATATTGATGTACCAGTAAAAGGCTTCTTCTCCCAAAGAATAAGGGAAATGTCTACATGCCACATACTCATGATGAATTTGCATATCCTTCAATGTTGTTTGAAATATCTTCATGTGATCTTTAGCTTTCCTTTGTGGATCTTGAGAGTTGAACTTTCTGCAGAAGCCCTCTAAGTTCTTAGGCATGTCACAATAAGCATTGAACAATATCAAAGAGGGGTTGTTCCCCAACCAAGCCATGAGGGGAGGTAGAGGTGTAATTTTTTGTTGAATAGTAACTTGGGGCTACACAAGGGTAGTGATAGTTGGGACTATGCCTTGGACTTGGAATGTAGGGATAGGGGCAACACCCTAACTATGTGAAGTGAGTGGTTGAAATGTAGTTTGGGATCGATGAGTGGAGGAGGTGGAGATGGAAGAGGAAGGGTGAGCATGTGGCTAATGAAAAGGGGATGGGGGTGAAGGTGAAGGTGAAGTGGATGAAATGGAAGAGGAAGAAGAGGTTGTGTCCCCTCTCTTAGTCTGTCTAGCCCTTGTAGGGGGTTGTAATTCTTGAAATTCCCCTTTACTTGGTGTAGATCATAAAACTCTTTGGAATATCTTAGGGGAAAATGACCCAATTCAATCTAGCTTAACTCAAAAGGTCCTCCTTCTAGTGCCAGTTCTATTGATGGGTGTTTTTGAACCTTTTCAACACAAGTAATGCATAAGTGCACTACCTCTCTAGAATGGAAATTATGAATGAAAAGTTGCTAAAAATCACCCCAAGGTCTCTCGAGTGTCAGGTCATGAATTGCTTGGAATGTCACAGTTGTATTTGATGTGATCTTGTTGGTAATCATAGGGTAGACTTACGTAAGTTAAGCTAGAGGAGAATTGGTTCTTCCAATGGAGTTCTTAAAATGGGAAAGTGATTGCACAATTGTTGTAGGTTCAAACAACAGTCTAGAACTCCTATTTTAACTTCATATTTGGCTTTACAATATTCAATGAACCTTATTCAAAGTCACTACTGAAAAAATGAAAAAGGGAAGGGAAGAGAGGAAGTTCCTAGACCTGAAACTACTGATGAACAGTTATAATGGAGAACCCTATAGTAGACAACCTTCCCAAAAAAAATTTCACACAACCAAATCAAATTACAGTCTCATGAAACTTGTGCAATCTTCTAAGGTCTGTATATTTTCAACCTTTTATTCACCATAAAGCATAAACAAGAGATAGAACTTAAGTGAAACATTCATATAATGTCCATACTACCAAAATCATGAACAAGAAAGGGCATCAACACAAGAGAATTCTTTAAAACTAATGAAAAACATTAACTAACTTACTAATAACCTACAAAACTCATGAACAAGAAGGTAAATCTATTCAAATTCACTAACTATGGGAGAGGAATCATGCAACATGAAATTGGAACTCAAGAATCCACCAAAATTCAATGAATTTATATTAAAATTCTAGTAGCATGTCTTTACAACAACTCAACTCTCTCTTGAAAATGAGAAGAGACCCCATATTTATAGTGACCAAAAAAAAATGAATGGAAAGATTTAATCTCATTGTGTTGCCAAAATTCACTACAAACTACGGTTTCACCTACCCCCAAATATATGGAAATTTAAAATTACATTTTTTATTTAGTCTATTTTTTCCTTTAGTGAGCAACATTGTAGCTCTTTTGTCTTCTTGTTGATTTCCTACTGCTGCAAGTACTTTGTTAGGAATTTATCATCAATTAGGAGATTTCCTTCATTCTTCTTTGCAGTGGCATATTCCACAAACTTGTCAATCATTTCTTGGAGCTTTTTCCACTACAATATGTCTAATTGAAGCACTTGGAAGTTCAATTTCCTGGATTTTCTCATAAGCTCATCATATTCCCTTTCATACTTTTGTGCATTTTTTATTGCCTATTTAGATTAGGTGAAGACTCATGCAAAAAAACCATAAAATATAGTGTAAGTGCATTCATGGTCCCATTCTCCATCTTCTTATGGTTGTATAACTTTATTTTCTCTGGGTCTAGTTTGACAATGGGCATATCAAAATATGTCATCAACCTTAGATATTATTCATAGGCCGCGTTGATTTCCTTGACCCAATCAATATCTAGCTTCACCTCATGGAGCACTCATTCCAACACTTCCTTTCTATGGTCTAGGCCCAACTTCCATGTCTCCATGACTCAGTCATCACCTTCTACCAGAGCAAGCTCCTTCTCCTAGGATCTATCAAGTATGTTCAGAATAGCCTCAAGCTTGGGATATGTGATCCTATATAACTCTCGGAAGTCGGTGCAAAATTTCCTTATTCCCTTAAGAATATTTTGTACCTCGAGGAACTTGTTTGTATTCTTGATAGTGTGACCTATTCCCATGTGTCCATTGTAGAATACTTGCTAGAACCAATCCTCTGTGGCTTTTTTCCAATTCTTTCTTCTCTCTAAATTATCAATGTGGTCTATGGACAAAAATTGCGGTGGCGTTGATGATGTAGTGGGAAGCTCCTCAACCAATGACCATTGCTAGATATAGGCTATTAGATCTACCACCTATGCTTTAATTCCTCCTTAGAGGTCTTATCTTTATGCATTTGGTGCACAATGGTGGCTACAAATCCCTAAAGATGGTCAATTTTCTGCTCTCTTGTAGCTATCCCCAAATCAATGGTACAAATATTATAGCTGACCCCCTCTTCTCCCACCACTGAAGTGGCTATCTACACTATTCTAGATTCTGATGCATCCATTGTCATATGAGATCTAACCTTTAGCTTCTTCTCTTTCTTTTCACTTATTTGGGAATGACCTAAGATGACCTCTAGCCTTGCCTTTGGATCCATCGAGGTTGGGGTTTTCTTCTCCAATTGTTTCTCAAGTCACTCAGGCATATTAAACTCCTTTTTTGGTTATTCATGATCACCTTCTTCCTCATGGGTGCATTGGATTTCCAAGAGGTATGGTCCAGTTGGAGTGTATATGGTCAATTGGTCATTTGGGTATTGGGGCAGCTTATATGGTTTCTTTGAGAAACCCTCAGCTCAAATGTATGTAAATTTTGGAAATTGAATAGATAGGAAGGTGAAGTGGTGGAGGAAGGTGTTAGAACTATGGGAGACCCTCCTTTCGAAGTCACCTCCAAGCATTCTTATATTATGGCCTATGAAGGTTTCATTGACTTTGCAATAGTCTTTCTTAAAGTTCCAAAATTGAAGTTGGGGATACCTGTAAAAGACCTTCAATTCCTTGCTTGGAGCTAGATTTGGTGGTATGAATAGTCCCCTGTATTAGGTATGGTCTAAAATTAAATAGAACAAATATGATGTCATATAAAATTGTGAAGTCTTCTTCACTACAAAAAATTGCTCATATATGTAGTAGTTGATCATCCCTGCCCAATAGAATTTGGTTTCCCCTCATATTATTTCCTCTACAAAGTATAGTATCCATTCATGAAAGAAGGTTGTAGTTGGAAGGCCTATAACTCTACTTAATAAGGTTACCAAATCATGGCAATCCTTGTAGAAATTTCTTTGGAAGAGACCTTGGGCCACTTTGTTTCCACTGCCCCTCTTCTCCTTCAGCCAATACTGGTTGATAAGGTTCTTGCACTTGAGGAGATTAGTGTCCCACATCTACTTACCATATTATTTGGATGTTTCCTCCATCTCATTGAAGGTAGGGATGTGGAAGGTCTTCCCTATTGACTTGGCAGATAGATCAACTAATATATTCCTATCCATATACACTATTCTTCTAGAATATTCTTGATATGCCTCTCTACAAGCCATCACAAGCTCAAGGGTGATGAGAGTAGGTGGGAAACTGATGGCCTTGTCCAACCCGTTGATTCTAATTTTCCTATAATTTTCTATTGTGGGGTTGGTTTAGACCCTTTTCTTGAACTCATCAATGTCAATATGTTCCAGATTTGTAACTGAGATCTCCCTCCAATCTGTTTTGACCTTAGAGTTGAGGGGTTCCCCCTAGAACTTTTACTTTCATTTGGTCATCCTCTTTTCCTTGGGGTACTTTGGTTGGATTCTTTCCTTTTTCTTTCTCCATGGCCACCTCCAAAGGTCCTACACCTAGTTCCATATATCCTATGGGCGAGAGAGAAGTAAGCATATTCAAGCACGAAAACACGAGGAAAGTTAGCCAAAATCCAAAAAAAAAATGTTATATTAGATAATTCATTGTTTAAAGGTCCTAACATCTCTTTCAAATTAGTAATGGCCTATCACTAGAGGGAGCTATAATAATTTAGGCCTAGGGGTGCTGACTTCCCTGGGATAGTGGTCGTTCTGAAGGAAGTAGTGGATTAATGAAAATCAGGGAATGACGACTTGCATGGCTCCACCTGCATCAATGTTTGGTCATGAAATGGGGTCTACTAGGGAGGTCAATCCATTTTGACATGTGGGTCAAAATTACCTAAAGTGTTGGGACCGTTAAGTTAATATTTTGGTCATGTGGGTCTAAGGTAGGTGGAAGCATGAAGTGGTTTGGTCATTTGGGGCCCGACCATTGAAACATCATTTGTGGGAAATGTTTTGCATGCGGAATTCTACCATGTGGGACCTATGACTTCAGAGGAACACATCAAAATTCATTTGGAGCTCAATCCATTATGGATCAGATGATACAGATAGATGTTGGGTCATGACTATTTGGAACGATAGGGACAAGATGGAGGTTCATGTGGAGCAACTTGCACTAATGGGTCCAAGAATCCTTGACATCAAGTTATTGGTTTATCACTTAGTGGGCAGCCTTGATGAAGTTAGGCTGTACATAGCAAGCTGATGAGGGTCAACAGATGTATGGAATGACAGGAGTGAGATGGAAGTCTACTAACGATCACTCGCAAGAAGTGGTCTGCCTAGTGCTTATCACTTAATCATTTTTACTTTTGAGTTTGGATAGATGTGGTGGGTTTGTGACTTGCAATGCAAGAGGTTAGTGTGTAAAGGTCATTTAGAATGGTGGATAGGCCACATTAGCCTATAGACAGAAGTATGCAAGGTGAGGGCCATAGGGAAGCTTGAACTTGGTTATTTAGGGTGCAAAGGAAATCAGATGACAGAGGCAAGGTTGGGACTTGGTCACCAAAAAGGTGACATCCCTTCACTATTTGAGTTATTCAATTGTTTGAAGGTGAAAGGTTAGAAAAAACTGGCAAAGGAGGGTATGTAAGGGGATAGATCACTTTGTTTTAAACTTGGGTAGTGAGCATGAAGGTGGGACCCGATAGGCGGACATACAGGTCACAAGGGCCATTGAAAACAGTGGAGCTAGGAAAAAATATCACAAATGAAAGTCTATAGGGTTTAACCTACAATGGGCCAGGACTTCAATAGTTTGGGTCAATTAGGTCTAATTGGTGTTGACTAGGGTGGGACTTGCTTGCTGAGAGGATGCAATCAAATGGCCATTTTGGAATGACTCAACTCAAGGGGAATTTTGTAGGTGGAGGCCCATGCTTGTAGACCTGAGAGGGGTTGAAGGCTTTCCATTTTAAGCTTATAAATATTGTCTAAATTCAGGATGACCAAGGTGAGGGGGCCTCTTGTGAGGGCGGACTCGATGAGGGTGTTTGTTGTTTAAAGTTTAAGCATTGTCAAAGGAAGGTGATGGTGGTGGCTAGGCTATGGGCTTGCAAGGAAAAAACGCTTTGGCTAAGGAAAGACTATAGGGACCTCAAGTCCTACATGTGGCCTACAGATAAATTTTTAAGTTTTATCATAATTTAAACTTATGGGTTTTTTCACAAAAGGTTTACCCTAGTTGATTTTAAGCTTACCTTGAAGGTTTTATGAAATTATAAAGAATTTAAAGAAAAAATTGAAATAGGGTATGTAGCAGATGCCTAACCTGCTAAGCCCAATGAAAATGGATGAACAAATAGCTGGAAAAGGCTTCAAATAGGAAAATGAACTTGACTGGTGTGATGACTGTGTGGGTGGGAGGCTCTTTAACTCATTTATGTACTCTTGATAGGTGAAAATGACAACTCAAGATGGGCTATTTATATAATTTTTCATCATTTAATTCTCCTCATAAATGCAAGTATGTCAATGTTCTGAGTTGTTGATAAGTTAGTTTGAAAATGATAGTGAGAATGGTGGAGTCTGCTTGGTGGATGATAGTTAGATGTTAGCCATTCATACATTCGACATTGAAAATGACATAGGATGGTACGGATTCCATCAAGAAGAAGGACATTGTGTAATGGTCATTTAGAACAATGAGGAAGCAAAGGAGGTCCACATGGAGTAGCCTATGGGATTGGACCCACAGGGCTCCAAGGGCACCAATTTTAAAGATTAATGGAAAACATCCAAGAAAATCCTGCAAAGACTTAAGCCCTTGAAAATTTGAGGGTAGTAAACTATGGTCAACTCAAAGTGACTCTTCTAAGATTCCTTGACCACTTAGGATGCAAAATAGGGGGCACACAAAATGAGGTGATGACAAAAGCAACCCAAAAAAATGAAAAGAGAGGGTCCCTATTCTAAATGGGGCATGTGTGCTCAAGGTACAACACCAACATATTATATAATTTGCATCATTAATATTCTTTCTAACATCATTTTAACCATTTAACCCTATTTTCTTCTATTAATTAAATAATATTGAATTATTTAATTAATTCACTCTTTCATCACTAATTTCCCTTTTATCACCCTAATTGAATATTTTTTTAATTATTTAATTATCATACTTTAATCTTTCAACCTAATGGAATATTCTTTCTTCAAGAATGGTATACTTTCATCCTTCATAATTATATAATTTCTAATTATTTAATTATCCTATTCTCTCCACAAAGCATATTCCCATGAAATATTCCTTTTCAAAATATATCAACCAACTTGTCTCAACCATTTCTACCCTTTGATCTTGAAAATCAATTTCCACCATTGATTCAAAATATCCTAACCATTTCCCTAAAATGGTGGAGATATATTTTGTTAGATAGTTAATATCCTCCCTCCATATTCCTTGATTCCCTCTCATTTTTCAATGTTGAGGATCAATATCAACCCTTCTTTGTGGGAATCCAAATTCAATCCCATCCATTGATCTAATTTCTTAAAATTTATAAAATCACCCTCACCCTTCTCATTTCAGAACCTAGAATTGGATAAGGAGATCATTCCCTTTTAAGGTTTTAATTCTTGAGAGCACCTAAGAGAATCTAAGTTATCATTCATCATTTCATCAAGATTTTTCAATCTATTCATGGAGGATTTGTGTTGAGAAATCCAACATCCAATCAAAAAAAATACACACCACAATGGGATGGTAAAATTTCTTTTGGTTTTGAATTCATATGTGTTTTTAATTTCACTGATCTAACCTTTGTTATGGATTCATGGTGTTGACAATTGCATTTCATTAGTAAGTGGGTCTATCATTTGTTTTTGGATTTCTTTGTTGAATTCATTGTTGTTTTCCCATTCCCATTTCTACCTCTTACATCTCTTGGAATAGTTGGTGGGAACCACATCCCTAATCTAACATTTTTATTGAGATTTTGATAAGTTGTAGGTTTCTAGTTTACTTTTGTCCCTGAAAAAATTCGTTACAGTTCAACTAGGTAGCTATCATCTTATAATCTGGGCATTGTTATCTTATTTTTGGTCCACTATTATAATTTGGGTTGTTATTGTTTATTAGCTTTCTGACTGTCTAGCAATGTTTTAGTATTGTAGGTTATAGAGTTTTTGTTGTCTTATTTTTAGGTTGCTACTATGAAAACTAGCCATCATCATCACAAAACTAGATCACTATTTTTTAGAATAGGGCCACTCCCATCTCAAGAAATCACTTTTTTTATTTTAGGTTTAGGGTTATAATAGTTCCTTTCTATTGTCTCATAGAAACAAGTTTGTGATTATCTTAGAGGAGGGTTGATATTGCAGAAGAACATACATGCATGTCTTAGAAAAACATCATTTTTGTAGGTAACAGGGATGGTACTATGTTCTTTCTTGCTTTTGTTTTTATTTTGAAATTTTTTGGGATAATAAATTTTATAACTCTAACCCTCACCCTTGTTGTCTGCTATGGTGCTTAAGCTTTTCATAACATTATTTTTGTATCATATAGATTGGGGTGAAGAAAAATTGTATCAACTACTAATCTCTTGGTTTTATAGGATGATCAATCAAAGACTTAATTTTAAAACGATTAACACTTTATTGTAACTATGAAGATCTATTTTATATGCATTTTTTATTTTATTTCATAGAATAGAAAACATTTACTTTGGTGCACTAAAATGAATCTTGTTTCTCATGTTTGGTGAGTCAAAGGGAACATATCGATTGATGATGATGTCACTCGTAGGAAATAGTGCAGAAAAAATCCTCATAGGAAAACTATGAAGAACCTATCTTTACTTGAATGACTGAACTAGGGAAACCTAAGGTGATCATGTAATAGATAAAGGTTGACTTAGCTTAATCCCCAGCCTCCGATAGTCAAATCCTGACCATACTAGGTTCACTTTAGGGTTGATGTGATATTGCTATTAATCTCTAGGGGTATGTGGTTATCTCTAGTTTCATTAAGAATCATAAGCATTAGATACAAGATTTTTGGTTCAATCATAAATAATTTGATGAAATCAAAAGATTTTCAATAATATTTCATGAACATCAAATATTTTTTCTCACTTAAGTAGATTCAACTTTAAGCATTCAATAATTTCATAGAAAATGAAATATTTTCAATAAATTTCCATTCATTCATCTATTTTTTTGGAACAATTTCAGAAATTTAAACATATAAGGTAAAATAAAGCATCAAAATACTAAAAAATAAAATTTCTCCTAGTTATTCTCCATGCATGCCCCAAGATTTAATCCAATCAAAGAAAACCACTTTACACTTCACCATGTTGTTTCATAACTAGGTATAAAATGATGTGAGCTTATAAAGAATGGGGTTTAGTTTGGTCATCGAGTAGGTTTTGTATGCACTCTTAAATGGTATAGCACACAATCTTGTTTAGTTGTACTAACAACCCAGCTTCAAAAATACATGAGATAGGTAGCTATCAAATTTTCTTTGATATTGAGTAATTGATATGTGCATATAAGTTTTTAGACTAGAATGATTCAGAAAATAGGAAAAAAGAACAAAACTTAGAGAATTTTTGGCTGTTTAGCTATCAAAAAAATTTGAACTTAAAAATAAAAGTAAAGTAGTAAATGGAATTTTATAGGAACAAGGCCTCAAGAGTTCAAACTTAAAGTCTATCAAGAGAGACATAAATGGAAAATCAAAATACAACACATGGCATATGCCAATTATCATCAAAATCTTCTAGAAAAAGTCAAAGCTTTGACTTCTTCAGTATAAAACAACACTCTGGTGCACAACACTTTGTATAAAACAACACTATCAATATTCCTTAGAATACTAGAGAGGAAACTTTTACTAGGACGGGGAACAACCTACAAAATCAACTTCAACAAAATGTCTTTGTGATACTTCTAGTATCTGATATCCAATACTTGCTCATATCACTTAGAGCTTGGGTTTATGGAACCTTTCTTCATTTTTATTTAGCAATACTCTCAAAAATCATTCAATATCTGATGTGTATTCTCTTTTAAAACTCCTTGTATCAATTTCCAACTAAACTTGAGCCTAGTATATAATCTTCTGATATTTTGAGTATATTGGCATTCCTTTGCACTTTATTTGTTTCATACTTGACTGTAGTGTTTTTGCAATGTATGATCTCATCAATGACTTCCTGGGTAAACAATTGAATATTGTCTTTATTTATTCTATCAATCCATTCCTTGAAATATTTTCTTCTTTACCCTCTTGTCCTAGTGTCTGAGGATCACAATCTTGACATGCTAACACTTCAATACAATCTTGATCTTTATCAATTAACTTACTACATTAATAGGTGACCTTTTCAAATCCTTCAATACATTGTACTAAAGTGTCACCTTCCCAACTTAAGTGTTTCTTCCATTTTTCACATAATGGAACTTCTTATTATGAAATTATCTTTTACTTTATCAATTATTGGACATCTATTTGAATGAGAGTTTCTACATTTCACCTCTCAGCATCAACCTGTTCTTGGGGAAATCTACATTCTCCTTCTAATCTTTTGGATTTTTCAAACCAACAATGTGCTTCCTTGTATTTCCCAATTGGATCTATAATGATTTCTTCTCCTTGCCTTACCCAATACTCAATCCATTCTTCAAATGCATTAATCTTATGGAAAATTGTTGCAATGGCATCCACCTATTTCTGTGACATAAGTACTAGATTCTAAGGCAATTCATTCTATGCTTGACTAGATTGGGTTAATAATTTTACCAAATTCTCTAGGATAGAAAATTGTTCTTTCAACTCTCTTTTCTTCTATTTACTCTTTTGTACCCTAGCAATAGTTATTTCTAAATTCATCTTCATTTCTTCTAATTCTTATGTCTAGGATGAGTTTCCAACATTGATACTTGTTATCTTATACTCCTTAGGAACTATCTCATGTCTATTTTTATTTGCTATTGGGGTAGCTATATGGTTTTTTTTTCCTCCATCTACATTCCTTTATATGACATGTTTCATTTTATCTCTTCACCTAGGCTTAGAAGTATCCACTTCTTGCATAAAAATTTTAAGATCTAGAGGTACCAAATCAACTTCTAATGGGGAAGTTAATTATTTGATTAACCAATCAGGTGCATCTTCCTTATGTTCTACCTCTATAAAACTTCTCTATTCCTAGTTTTCATTATGCTTGGGAGCTTCTTCTGTTACATCTTCAAATTTTTCTATTACATCCTCTAAAATAGGAACATCTTCAGTATTCTCTGGCATAGATTTTGGAGTACTAGGATTCAACATTGTCTCCTCAGCTCCAATACTTGTATTTTCCTATCCAGCTAGGTGTTCAACATAAGTTCCTAGAATATCACCTTCTTCATATCCTACCACATCAGGATTTTCTTCATCTTTGACCTTATCACTTGAAATTTGTGAAGGTTTTTCATTTTCATTTTCAACCTGGTCCTCCCAAGATTTTTTAGAGACCCGTGGTTGCTCATTATCATTTTGATCATTCTCTAGTGAATGATGGGAATAAAAGGTAGCTTCAATAACAATATCATCAATAGGACTATGTCCTACAGTCTCCCCTATTTCCATTTCTAGAACATCAATGTTCCCTGCTTCTGAAGCGAATGTTCCTTTTATGAATTCTTCTTCTTCAACATTTATAAGAATTTACCTTGTATTTATAATTTCTTCCACCAATGGTTCTACCATGGGTTTATCTTTAGACTTATTTTATTTTACTCACTCCCACATGGCACCCTACTTATCCATTTCTTCTTTAACCTCTTCTTCATCTATCACAAAAAATTCATCTAAAACCACAAGAGTTTTTCCTACTTACTATTTTATAGTGGCCATATTAACTAAACGAGGAGAAGTAAATAATGTTGCAACTCTCTAAGATATAGACCTTGTATGTGTACCAGTATTTTCTGTTATCCCTCCTCTTCATCAATAGTAGGCCTAGTATTTTGTTTTGATGTGGAAGAAGATGCTAGTTTTGGTTTTACTTTAGATTGAACCTTGCATAATTTGGAATCTTTATGCTTAACACATTTTTTAATGAAACTTCTTGGCTTGGAGACTCAGGGGTTCTTTATTCAATGTGTATAATAGTAGCTACATTACCAACTTTCCTCTTTTTCTTAGTAGGTTCCCCATACTCAAAGAAATTTTCTTCTCTTTTTTTATTTCTTCTATCTTGTTAGTATGTGGGCCTTATTCCTTTCCTTCGTAAAGCTTTACAAAAATCATCTATCTAATGTTAAGTCTATAATAGATTCGATGCAAAAAATTCCTCAACTAATGTTATTTTTTTTCTTTCATAATTTTGGTTTAGAATAGATTCATAATAGAATTTCTTTTCATTGTAAGCCTTATTCAACACTTCACCATCATCTTTCTCCATCTAATTCAGAACATCATGAATCTTGAGAATTCATGCAAATTCCAATGACAATATTTCATATTTTCTTTTTCTTACTATGTGATTGTCTTCACAATTTAACCAATAGTCTTCTAGATGTTGGACATGTGCATGATAACCAACTATATGCTTGGCAATATTCCCTTCTAGGTAATAGTATTTTCTTTGGAGTGGAAAGTACTCCAAATTATACATTTTTAACTCCTCTTCACACAACTTGGGTTCTCTATTTGTATTGCATTTATAGTTCCCTATTATAATAGGAAATTTGAATGAAGCCTTTTTATGAGCCATGCTATAAATATCTTGGGACAAATTTAGTTGTATTACCAATTCTAGTAACACCATTTTATCTGTACGATACCTAGGTAGCATGAAAGGATGTCCACCAAACCCTTCCACCCTAATGTAGGTGAAAGTTGGAAACTAAATCTACCAACCTCCAATTAGTCTAATAACACTTTTTGCTTCCAAATACAATCTTTTGGATTTGTCACCTTCCATTATTCTGACCATCTTCATGGAAAAAACATCATTAACTCTTCGATAATTCTTCTTGTAACCATGGATAGTAATTTGGGTTAAATGAGCATATATCAAACTATTTCCTACTTCTTTTCCCAGAGTACCAATCCTTTTCAACCCTTTCTTATTTTTTCCTTAAGGCATAGGAATAAATCAAATATGATGACATATAACAAAATCCAGACTTTGGAAATTCCTTTATATAATCTTGCAATTTTTTGCTAATAAATTTTCCCCAATGCATTGGTAAAGAGCCCTCCATCAATTCAACTATGATTCAAATTTCCTAGCATCTCACAATTCAACTATCCTTCTTAGTATAGTTATGATATCTTCAACATCTAGGTTGAACATAGACCTTAGAATTGGATTTTTCTACTTTGTAATCTTCTCCTAGCATCAATGTGTGTTTATAATTTCTTTGTTGTGTTCTCGACACTTAGGTAGGTCTTAGCTTTCACTTTTATATTAGTATGGTACATTTGAGTAAATGTAGGAAGCCCAAATGTATAGATATATATATTTTCCTTTTTTAGAGAGATATGCATAAGTTCTTCCCTCCTTCTCAATGACTCTTTTGTGTCTATTGTAGTGTTTAAACATTCCATAACCAATTCAGGGGCCTCCATCACTGGAAGAAACCTCCTTCTAAAAGTAACCCACTTGCTATATAACATTCCTTGTACACTAAGAAGTGTTTTATTGGCATGCTCATGTGAGGAATTTGACATTATAATACCATCCCATATGAGTATCATTAGCTATCCCACCAATTGGTATAGCTTGTGAAGTATAGTATTTGAATTTATCTTCTGGTCTTGCTTTAGAAGTGCTCATTTTTTTCAACGTGTTTTACATTTTTCAAGGCATACTTGATTTTGCTAATGATGAAAATATTTTTAGAATGTGACCTTGAAACCCTCGGTAGTTGTGTTCTTAGTTTCTTGAAATTTACCTTTCCTTGCACGCCATAGTATTATTCTCATTCATTCAATGTCCTTTGTAAATTTGCAGTATGACATGAAGTAAAGTGTTGTAAATTTAATTGCAGTAAAGTGTTGTAAATTTAATTGCATGCTCTAGGAGATGCCAAGTACATGTGTGTAGTTCACCACCTCAATTAATTACCTATTACAATGCATTAATTTCTCAAATAAAGGTGTAATCATGGTTAATTAGGGTTCAAATTATGAGCACCTAGGTTTTTGTGGAGGCTCACTACTAGAGGAAAAGATGGCACAAAAATCTTATGTGGTATTCCTTTGTCACTTTTATTTTTATGATGCATAGGCCTTCAAGATACATGATAATTAACAATCACTAGGATTGGAAACATCTATGTGGTATTTCTTTGTCACTTTTATTTGAACCTATGTGGTATTCCTATGGTATTCTTGTGGTATTCCTGTGGTATTTATGTGGTATTCCTATGTGGTGTTCATAATTTGAACCCTAATTAAACATGATTACACCTTTATTTGAGAAATTAATGCATTGTGGTATTTGTGAAGGCTCACTACTAGAGGAAAAGATGGCACAAAAATATTATGTTGTATTCCTTTGTCACTTTTATTATTACGATGCATAGGCCTTCAAGATATGTGATAATTAACAATCACTAGGATTGGAAACCTCTAGTACTAAACCTTTGAAAGATTACCGAGAATTGGGACACTTACCTCCAAGCTTTGAAGAAAACTGGGAGCGAAGAGACGAACCGAGAACCAGGTTCAAGAGAGATCAAAAGTGATTCAAACATTTCATATCAAAACCTCTAGCTTTTTACCTTTGGCTAAAGAAAATGAAAAGAAACCATCAAACTAATTGGTGCAAGAAAACATGATCACCGAGATTGACAACCTCTAGGTGACAACTTACTAGGAAGGACTAGGAAAAATCAAAGATACAACATCCTTGATGCAACTGAAACAACTCTTCAATTCTAGTTTTCAGTAAATTGAACAAAAATTATGAAGAGACTGAGACACTGAATCCAGGAAAGAACAAGGACTTAAACAAAGACCAAGCAAAAAATTGAAAATGAAACTTGCAATTTACCAACCCCAAAAATAATGCTAAAGCAAGAGAAAGTGAGAGGAAAAAAAGAAAAAGGTTGTCCACCTTTTTCCAAGGGAGAAAATGGGGTTTGTTGTGAGACTACACAATAGTATCCTCTCCCCTTGTGCCATTTGGAAATCTTGGGTGACAATAAACACATTCAACCTACATTATATGTTGGTCACCAAAGGCATCTTGTGTATGTATCCTCTACCCTGGTGTCATTTTTTGATCTTAGCTGATGATAAATATTAAGACACTTAATCCTTCCTTGTAGAGATTCCTACCTTAGAGACACATCATAATCGATAACTCATTGGGAAAAAATAATTTAAGTGTTGCAATTATGAAGGTGTTGTCATTGATCTGTAAATAGTGTAGTGGTTGAGATAGAGTTTTTCTTTAATTAGTTACATTATGTTTTCATAAGTTAATTTAATAGTGTTAACCTTTGGTGTTTCTTTGATAATCTTCCTACTAATGTTTTGATAGTGGTGAAGACATTCAATATTGTAGAGTTGTCTAGTTGTGCATGTATATTTGAGATATTGATGAAGTGTTGTGAGTACATGGAGCTATATTTATGATTTTTTTTTGGGAAATGATGCAAGGTTCTAAGAATAGCTAAGATGATGTCTCTAGTGCTTGGTTTCCAAATGATTTCAAGAAAATTTGATAAAAACAGGATACTATATGGTGAAGATGTGTTCAGATGTTGAGAATGTGCTCTAAGATGTTCTCTACATTTCTTCTATATTAATTCTATGTATGTGTAGTTCAGATATGTTGGTTAGAAGTGTTCAAATATTCTATATCGAAAATTTGGTTTTTGGATTGATGTGTAGAAAGAATTTATGTTCACGAGTATGTGGACTAGATTTTAAGTGTTTCTTATAGAGGTGTTTGGGAGAAATGTTCTTGATTCACATTTCTTTGCAATTTTAGTTCAAGTTTTGTTGTTTTGAATGAGATTTAATGATGCTTGTATTTTTCTTGTGTGAAGAGAATTTATGTTTTGGTGTACTGGAAGAAGGTCTTCTAGGTTACAAGGTGTTGCAGTGAACTTGTTAGTGTTGTATAGATGAACATGAAGTTTATAATCTTTAGGTGAGATTTTTTGTGAAGGTGTTTGTTGGTTTCTAGGATGGTCTTGAATCATGTTCAATTGAATTTTGTTGTCTAAGAGGTTTATATTGATCAACTGAAGGGTGTACTCAAATGTTTAATATGTTTGCATGGGTGATGGCCAACTTGGTGTTTACACTACACTCAAATATGTTCAAGTATTGATGTATGTGTAGTGTGGAATGTGAGAGTTATTTTGGGTCGCCATTAAGTTTTCTATTAGTCCACTTTCTTTCCTATCTACTATAGGAATGCTTAGTGTTGACCTATTTTGAACTTCTAAAATGTAAAGGTATGTATAGCTAACTTGAAGATGCTTTTCAAGTTATGGATGGAATAAATATAGGGTGAGTTGATGTGAGTTAAATTATGACATAGAATGGGATAGAGTGGAATAGAGTTGGATGTTGTAAGTTTCAATTTGAGCAAAGAAGTCCAAAAATTAAACTATCATTCATACAAGGAAAAAAAGGTGTTGGAGCTATTATGGTGGATTCTTTGTTGCATTAAGAAATTATTCTTTGTGTAAAAATCTATCTTCTTTTCTTCTTTCTATTTCAGCAGTGAGTCTGGGTTGTGTGCCATTTTGGATAGTGTGTCCTATTTTGGCAGTGAGCCTTTGTATAAATTTTTGCAATTACTTTTATTATGAGCTGATCCCCACCATGTTTTTACCCTCATTGGGTTTTCCACATAAATTTAGTGTTCTCATTTTTATTGTGTTGTTTTTTCAGTTGTTATTATCTACATTTCATGCTTAAACTTTATAACATCTTAAGGTTTAATTTAATACATGTGGATTTGATTATTGTTGAGAGTTTTGATGCTTTAATTGGATACAACTAATTCACCCCCCTCTTATTTTTCTTGTTCATTCAACAATTGGTATCAAAGAAAGGTTCCTTGGATAAAAGCATAATTACTTGACCTAGATCCATGATGGTGAACAAGATGAAGAGTCCTAAGTTTGATGGAATATATTATGGATTATATAATACAATTATGGAAGGTTATTTGGTATATAAGGGCCAATGAAATAAATGGTAAAGTAAGGATTTTTATTTTAAATAGTCTTTCAAATTCTAAATTAGTAAAATTTATGAATTTGGAAACTACTAAAGAAGTTTGGGACAATCTGGAAAGTATTTATGAAGGAGATGATAAGGTTAAAATAGCTCAGTTGTAGAATCTAAAGGAACAATTTTATACCCTAAAATTTTTTGAAGATTATGTTGGATGGGACACTAAGAGGGGTGGGTGAATCAATTTTCATATATTATAACCTTAAATTTAATTAATGAAACTAACATACAAACTGATTAAGTGATTAACCACCAAATGCTAATGCACAAACACAATAGCACTAGGTTTACATGGAAAAACCAATGAGGGAAAACAATAGTGAGGATTAACTCACACTGTACAAAATATCAAAACTAACTACATAGAGACTCACTACCTAAAATAAGGACTCACCATCTAGACTCACTATCCACGGGACTACAACCCTAAGGGCTCACTACCACAAAGACACAAACAAGGCAAATAATACTTGTTACAAAGAGACAACAATCCCAATGCAATAAATATTCCACCACAATCACTAATCAGCTTGCATGAATGATATAGTTCACCTTCTACTCACTGCATCTGGAAACTCAACATTAAGCTTTGCACTAAACAACCACACACTTAACTCACACACTTTAAGACTGGAAAAGTCATGTCTTCCCTTTCACTTATCTTCCTTCTTTTCTTATGTACAATTTTCATCACTAGCACATTCTATATTTATACTATCTCCAACCTTGAACATCTACAAATTCAACCATCCAACTTCAAATTCAAATTAGGTGAGTTCCAAACATCCTAGGGTGGAATTAGAATGAGGTTAATCCAAATACATGCTTCACGAGGACCCATAATAGATCCAACACATTTCATCAACTTTGAAAATAGTGCTTAACACACTATTTACCAAACCAGTGTAAAACATATAGATCAATTAAGTTCGATGCTTCCAAATGTTGAAACCATCTTCAATAGAACTAGGGAAACACAATTCCAAAACTAGAAGCCGTAAGAATTCAACAAAGAGAGATCTAGACCAAAAAAAATTCTCCTGAAACTCAATCAAAACATAGAGGCATAGTTAACAAGCATTAGAACAACATCCTCAATGACTAAATACCTACAACCTTCTTTTGATAAAATTTTCTCAATATCCTCAACATATGCAATCAACAACAACTTGTAGATAACTAGATGACTGGTTGACATCAATTGAAACACTTTATTCCTATTTCCATTCTTGCAACAATCTCCCCATTTTTCATTGATGGGAACACATGATGTGAAAAAACATCAAAGCCACCATACTAGTTCTAAAATTACTTCTCAAGATTTTTCCTTTTTCTTCTCCACTTTAGAGATCATCTTCTTCATTACCTACTTTCTCTTATTAAATTTCTTTTCCTTTTCACATGCTCCTCTCTTTTTCCTTTCTTTTTCACATGTTTTGTCTCTCCCCCTTTGGCATCAATGGAAAATGAAAAAGATATGTCCATTGAATCTTCCTTTGACATGAAAATAGAATACTCATAATGTTAACACTTAAGCAAATCTTCTTGCTCCCCCTGAGGGGTATCCACCATAAACATTAGTAAAAAATTATAGAATCATAAATCCACCTGACTGATGCATCTCCAAATGCATCTTAGTTTGTAAAAAGAGGGACAATAACCCCTAACTTATCTTAGAGATACTCAAAATTATATTTACAATACCATAATCCATAATCTAGAGTGCCTTTCAAATATCTGAATATTTTTTTAACTACAGTAACATGTGTTTCCTTTGGATTGTCTTGAAATCTAACTATAAGCAAACCAAATGCATAGTATCCTATCTACTAGTAGTCAAATAAAGTAGTCCACCAATCATAGAACTATACTTTTTCTGATTAGCCTTACATTTATCATCATCTTTACCCAACTTGCAACCAACCACTGTAGGAGTACTTACTAGTTTGTAACCATCCATTCAATATTTTCTCAACATATCTCTCACATACTTAGATTTTGAAATGAAAATTCCTTTCTCTATTTGATTAATCTATATCTGAAGAAAGAAATTAATCTCACCAAACATGGATACTTCAAATTCTTTATGCATCTCTTTGAAAAACATCTTGCACATCTTTTCATTTCCTCCAAAGATAATGTCATCAATATATATAACTACAATCAAGATTTTATCATTTTTTGTCTTGAAATACAAATTACTATCTATCATACCTTTTTTAAATCCTTGCTAAGTCAAATACTTATCTAGACTTGCATCTAGGTTCTAGGAGCTTGCTTTAGTCCATACAAAGCTTTCTCCAATTTACACACCATATCTAGTTGATCTGTTAACTAAAATAATTTTGGTTGTTCCATGTAGACCTCTTCATCTAGTTCACCATTCAAAAATGTTGACTTGACATCCATCTGATAAACTTTAAAATCTTATAAGAAGCTAGTGCCAAGAACATCCTTATAGCTTAGATTCTTTCTATCGGGGAAAAAGTTTCCTCAAAATATATACCTTCCACTAGTGAGTAGCCTTTACACACAAGCCTTGCTTTGTTTCTAAAAACTTTCTTGTTCTCATTTAGCTTATTTTTGAATACTTCTTTTGAGCCAATAATATTTTTGTTTATTAGTCTTGAGACCAATTCCCTAGTTCGATTCTTCTCAATCTACAAAATTTCTTTTATTGCTCCCTTCCAATGTTCATCCTCATAGGATTCACTTATTGAATTTGGCTCAATTTCAAATAAAAAGCAAAAATTTACTTTAGTAGTAGCTTTGCTTCTAATTAACACACCTTTTTTCTTGTCTCAAATAATCTAACTTTCTAAATGATTCCTTTGTACATATTTCAGTGTTGTAGGGGACATCACCAGAGCATCTTCTTCTCTTTCATTTTGTTCATTCTTCTCCTTCTACTCATCTCTATCCTATTATTCCATTATTTCTTATATTCTTGGACAATCATGTTCATCAGACACATATCCATCAATATCAATAGAATTCTTCACTATTTCATCAACTTTCACATTTGAGGTTTCTAAAATATTCCTCAATCTTTTGTTGAAAGATCTATATGCATTGCTTTTAGTAGGGTATCCAAGAAATATTCCTTCCTCACTTCTTGCATCAAACTTTCCCAATGTTTCCTCATCTCTTCTAATATAGCATTTGCTTCTGAATACCTTGAAATATTTAACTATAGGAATTCTTCCATGCCATAGCTCATAGGAAGTCTGTGTTGTTTTCTCTTTCCTGAACTTGATTGAATACATATACAGTAGTGTGAATAGATTTTTTCTAGTAAAATTTTGATAATCTGGCTTTAGCGATCATTGACCTAGTAGCTTCTTGAACTATCATGTTTTTTATTTGAACAACTCCATTTTACTCAGGGCTTCTTGGAGAAGATTATTGTCTCTTTATTCCATGCACTTCAAAAAAAATATTGAACTTTTGGGAGGTTAAATCACCACCTTTTTCAGATCTCAAGAATTTTATCTTCAAATTCACTTCATTTTCAACCATATCTTTTAATGCCTTGAATATATCTAATGCTTTTGATTTTTCTCTTAAAAATTTAATGCATGTATATCTAGAATAATAATCAATTAAAAGCATAAAGTACCTTTCACTAAGTAGACTTCGCACTCTCATGGGGCCAAAAAGATCTATATGAACCAAATCTAGTAATGCAGTATAAGATTGTTCTCTTGATCTGTAATGATTTATTTTCTACTTCTGGAATGAGCAATTTATGTATATAGCATTTACAAGCTTTATGATTCTCGATAGATCTCTCATGGCCTTAATAGTACTAATCCTTTCCAAGTTATCAAAATTCATGTGACAGTTTCTCCTATGTCATAACCATCTATCATTTATGAGTCATAAGAAATCATCCATCAACACATTTAAGCTGATAAATATTCCCTTCCAATTTCTTTTCTATAGAAATCAATGTTCTGGATCCTTTTTGAATCTCACACTTCTCATCCTTAAACACAAGATCATATCCCTTTCTACACATTTGACTAATTCTCAACAGATTATGCCTTAAACCCTTAACATAGTAGACATAATCAGTATGATGCTTGCCATAAAAAAATACTAAACCTATCCCACATATTTTAGTACCAGTATCATCTCCAAACATAACGAGACCTCAATAATATTTCTAAATTTTCACAAACTTAAACCTATCACCAATCATGTGATGTAAGCAACCACTATCAACTAACCAAAAATTATTTTCCCTTTTAGCATGTAGGGTAGAGATAACTATACATTCATTTTTCTCCTTCTCCTTCTCCTTCTTCGGAGGACTTTCCTTTGACTTCTTTTTTTGAATTAGTAGAAGTAGGTTCATCTTTAATTTCCAAGAACAAGAATTCATTGTCATCTAGATCTTCATATTCTGAACCTTCATCTAAAATACTATCATTCTCATTAAAATACTAAGCTTTGTTAATCTTCTTTCCTTTCTTTTCTTTCTCATATCTTTATTTATTCTTTTTAACTCTTTTCACACACTTTGCAGCATAGTGACCAATTTCTCCACAACTAAAATAATTAAAGAGAAATTTACCTTCATACTTACCATAGCCTTTTCTCATTCTTCTTACAAATTTAGCCTCAATTTCATCAAAGTTCTTTTCATCTGGATCTTCAGTTTTTGTATCTTTAAAAGCAGTATCCATTTTTCCTCCACTTCTTAGATTGGTTTCCTCATCTCGTAAGATGTCAAAAATCCTAGCAAAAAATACTTAGTACAAGTCTTATAATCTATAGTATACTCAATATCACTCACATTTCAATTGTAAGAATCTGGCTAAGTTCTAAGAATCTTCTTTACAATTTTGGTTTCATCTATAGTAGAACCAAGAGATGACATTCCAACCACTACCTCATCCAATATCAGTACATATACTTTAGCATTATCATCTTCATACATATGTATAAGATCAAACTATCTTTCTGAATTCTATAATTTTTCCTCTTTTACCCTTTCATCACCATCATGCACTCTTTCTAAACATCCTAGACTTCCTTAGATGTCTTCAAATTTTGAACCTTAATCAACTCAAAATGTTTCAAACTATTCTTCAAAATGAATTTTTCCTTATTATTCACTTCATGTGCTCTAATTTATTTAGGTGTACTTGGACCATTAGCAAGAGGAGTGAAGGAATTCTTATAAGCTTTATTCACATCATATCCTTAGTACTTTAGATATTCTTCCATCAACACTTTCTAGATACCATAATTAGTTCCATCAAACCTCAGATAATCAAAGACCATTTTTCTAGCCATCCTATACCTTCCTTAAGAAGTCAAGCTCTTCTTCAAGGAACTAGGCTTTGATACCAATTCTTGGATAGGAAAACTAAGATGGGGGGTGAATTAGTTGTCACAGATTATAACCATAAATTCAATTCCAAAACTAACACATAAATTGATTAAGTGATTAACCATCAAATACAAATGCACAAACTCAATAATACCATATTTACGTAGAAAACTAAATGAGGGAAAAACCATGATGAGGATTAACTCACACTATAGAGATTATCAAAACCAATTACAAAGAGGCTCACTACCTAAAATATAGACTCATTGTCCAGACTCACTATCCAAACTCACAGTCTGCACTCATTGTCCATATGGATACAACCTAGAGGGCCCACTACCATAGAGATACAAAGAAGACTTGTTACAAATAGACAACAATCCTATTGCAACAAAGATTCCACCACAATCAATGATAAACTTGCATGAATGATAGAGTTCGCCTTCTACTCACTGCATTAAAAAACTTGGCATTAAGCTTTGCACTGAACAACCACACACCTAATGCACACACTTTAAGAATAACATAAAATTCACATATTCTCTTTCACTTATCTTCTATTCTTATGTACAATTTTCATCTCTAGCACATTTTGTATTTATACTATCTCCAACCTTGAAAAGATAAAAATTCAACCATCCAACTTCAAATTCAAATTAGGTCAACACAAAACATCCTATGGTGGAATTAGAATAAGGGTCACCCAAACACATGCTTCAGAAAGACCCATAATATATCCGACACACTTCATCAACTTCAAAAATAGTGTTTGACACATCGTCAGATAAACCAGTGTAAAACACATAGATCAATTAAGCTCAATGGTTCAAAATGCTGAAACCATCTTCAATAGAACTAGGGCAACACAATTCTAGAACCACAAGCCATAAGACTTCAATAAAGAGAAATTTGGACCAACAACAATTCTCCCAAACCTCAATCAGAACATAGTGTAATGTCCCGCCAAGGAATCAATTAAAACAAAGCATTAAGTAGTGAATTATCTGAATAATTTTTTTTTTTAAGTCATTCAATTAAACAAATGTCTTAAGGATTCCATGACGACGTTACTTAAAAATTATAATTAAGAACATCACACCATAATATTAAGGTCATAAAACACAAGTACAAATCACATTCATGAATGATCCACTTTTCAAAACTTATATAGTCAAGACATTTATATATTTAGATTACATCCAGTGAGATTCTCATAAATCTCAATACATCATAATGATGTTACAATGAGTACACTCATAAACATGAGGTAAATATACAATAAGGGTAATGATTTCATCATAACTAATATCCATGTCTTTGAACACATTCAACATACGTCATCATGAACAAAGAAGTAATTGGAATCTACTACGAGTTTAGTTTCATATGTAAGAGTATCCAATGAAGGTATAACACAGTTTCCACCCAACCGCATGGAACCCGTAGGTCAACTCCTTCCATGCTAGGAGATATTGTCAGGTCCTGAAGTCAATCAAACAAACAACCAAGAACATACATTACATTAATTGGCTAACTACACATAATGACATGACCACATCAAACCATAGTATTCACAACATATGCTTCTAGAGACAACCACAATATAATAGTTAACTCTACAAAAGAGACTACAATCATGCTTCAGGACTGAGTGTCATCACATAGCTATTCTAAGTTATCCTGGTGAATCTTCCTAGACTACCGACCATAATCTAGAGTTACCCTAGTAGTCACTACCGATTCCCGACCCCTAGACTTACTCATGTGGAGTCAAATTAACTTTTAGGAAGACAAGGTAGATGAGAAGCCATTCTAGGCCTTCTCAACCTACCCTTAATCTAAATGAACATTAAGGTAGTAGGTGAGGCATTTCATTTATTTTATTAATTTAATTAATCCCAAGTTTATTTATTAAGGTTTTCACTGAATTAAAAAAAACCCACGATAGCTTACCCTAGCAACCACTTAGGGTTCCGACCCCTATCGTAAGCCACTCTTCCTATAAACATGACACAACATCAAAATACCAAGGAATCCCATCATGCATAAGAAACAAAACCATAGTAGTACATATCTCATCGGTGGCTCAATCATAGAATAGTTTAAACATCTTAAAAGTAACAAATAACTCTTGCATGGCTAAGTCCCAAAGTATATTATGAAATAAGAACTTCAATAGACATATTTTAAAAGTTTTTTTCTTTAAAATAAACACGTAAGCCTCTAGAAGAAAAGGTACACATAACTCAAAATTAGATACAAGGAAAAAAAATCAAACACAAAAAAAACAAAAATCTCAAATGTTCACATCATCCACATAAGTTAGACTATATAATCTCATAATACCACAATGGTAACAAATACACCATGCAAAGCTTAATTCCAAAGTACCACATAGGTATGATATGCAATGAGCAAGACTAATTTAACAGATAATGACATCATACGAAATGCCACATCTCACACAAAATAAAAAAACCACCAAAGGTATCCTAGCCTTTGAAAAACTTAACAATTTACAATTCACAAAATTTAAGCTATATTATTTTGAAGTAAGATTCTAAAGTTTAATCTAATTTTAAAATAATATCATAGCTCCTAATCTATCATCGACAAACACGTCATGCCCATCACCAATTCAATGAGCCAAAGATTATTAAATAATATTTTGACAATATAGATGCACTATGTCATTCCAATAACAAAATAAATCTAAAATCCCCTTAACTAACAATAACATAAATTTATTACATTAATAAATCTATGAAAAATATTATTCCTTTACTTTTATTGATGATAATCCAAACTCTAAAAAAATTCGTATTGTGATAGGTCGAATGTGAGCATTAGAAAATGAGCAGCAAGTCAAAGAGTGCAAATAAACACTAAAACAACCTACACCTCAAGATTAGCCTAAGTTGGAAACAACACAAGACAAAGCAATGAAATGGAACTTTATACCTTGCGTTGAGTAGATCTTTTGGTTGGCCCTTCAATCTTCGATGTGTATGCTCCTTGGATGGCAAGTAGATGCAAGCTAAATGGTGTTGTGAGGATAAGTGCAAGTGGATAAAATCATGAAAATGGCTAAGTATAAGTTGAGAAACAAAATTGCAAGAGTTTGGATAGCAAAATGATATGTCCTAAAATGAGAGAAAAGAGGGGGTATTTATAAGAATTTTGAGAATTCCTAGGGGAAATGGATGGTCAAGATTGAGCCACCAAACATCAAGATGTAGGGCTAAGGTGAGTTGAGAACTCACAAGCCCTCACATCTTGACATGTGGCATGTGAGATAGCGCTAAAAGATGAAGTGGACATGAGGTGGAAAGAGAAGGACATGACATGGAGGGGGGTACAAAGTACCTTGGGACTGGACAAGATCTCCTCATAAAGGAGGTCCTTGTCCCCATGTGAGAGAGAGGACAAGCGGGGAATTAAAAATTCCTCAAATATTCTCATGGGGATGAGAGAAGGAATTTTAAATTCCAAAGGGTGCATTGGGGGATTAAATGTGAATTAAAAAATCACATAGGGAAGGGAGATGCCTTGTCAAAAAAGAAAATCATTTAATAGGGTTGACTAAGGACAAATGTCATAAAGGACATGGGGAAGAGAAAAAGAATTTAATATTCCTTGGAAGGATAAAAGGAATTAAAAATTCCTTGAGCGGTTGATTAGGCTAGTTAGTGAAGGATTAGAAGATGGTTAGGTGGCTAAGAGAGATTAGAGGCCAACTTGCAAAAGTTGGAGGATGTGACGCATCCTAATCAAGGATTAGGCATGTGCACATCCTAAATGATGATATTAGAAGATGGATTAAGATAAGATAAAAATGATGGAGGGTGTGACATAAAGGGGATTAAATAAATAACATATTTATTTAATTCAATTGATGAAAGGAGGATTAAAGAGATAAGGTATTATTGAATAAATACCTTAGGGATTTGGCATAATTAAATCCATTAATTAAATAATAGTAGTATTACTTAATTAATGAAAATAAGATGAAAGGGGATGAATTTGGATAAATTAAGTGTCCAAATTTATACGTCTACATTTTTCCCCTCTTTGAGATGGTGTTACAAAGTAGCATCATTTCAAAGATCATTAAAACATAGAACCTAGAAGAAAATGGTTAGATTGGGAAAGATGGCCCAGTCATTCAAAGAAGTGACTAGGAAGGAAGGTGATGGGGGGGGAAAGATGACAGTTAGGGATGAAGGATGCCCCCTCGAGAGGACATGCGGGTTCAAAAGAACACGAGTGGTCTCTCGAAATGGATGAGATAATGAAGGGGAGTTGAAGAAGATGATGCAATGCGATGGAAGATTAGGAGGGGAGTGTGATGAAGGATGAATGGATGGGGGGGATTTTGATAGACGAGAGGATGAAGAGGAAATGAAATCCAAATGCAATGAAAAGATGAGATGCAATCTAAATGCCATTTTCCATCGTCAGAGCACTGATTTTTGCTATAGCATAAGACACAAGATGCCAAGGTATGAAGAACCAGGGCGGATTAAAGTCTCATGCATAAAACAAACATAACAAACAAGAAGGCTATCCCAACACCCCAAAGTCATGGTGAATTTGGTCGGGCCAGGTATTGGGATAACCACAAGCATACAAGGATGCCCCAGCGTAACACAAGACCTTAGGGATCTTGGTGGGTACTATGTGGGACAAAGGAGAAGACAAAAAAAAGATCAAGATACACCCCTATGTTGACTAGTCAAAGCACACCATGATATGATGGATCAAGGCGACCATGACAAGTGATGATAGGGAGCTCAAATGATAAACAAAAGCGAAAAGCATCAAAAGCATCAAAAGATCACAATTAATTTCAAATGTCCTTTGCCATAGGATCAATCAAGGGGATGGATGGGATTGATGAGGTCTGTTAGGAAGGATGCATCCTATTGAGACTAATGATGGATACTAAATTAAAAGATTGATATGATGCAAGATATTCAGAACTGATTGGATTTGATGATACAAGTGAATCTTATTTGTTAAAATCCAACTAGATAAGGGCATAGCTTGACAATGCGACATGAGAGACATGACACAAGATAGGAGACCTTGATGGATGATAAAAATGAGACAGACAAATAGGAACAAGATATGAAGATTGAGGATAGATGATAAAGGATCAGATGGACAAAGTAGAAAGACTGATGATGGAACCCTGGGGGTGGATCAAATGATCGACCATGCCTACGTGAAAGCGCAGGGGCAACGTAGTTCGACGGCAGGCCACATACAAGTGATGGATGAAAGATGATGAGATAACTCTAGATAAGGGGATAAATGATGGAACTAACACAACGAAACAAGATAGACCTATTGGATTGGATCAGATGATGGTGACAAAGCTCAGGGATGGGATAGTTATCAAAATCATCAAAAGATGAATTAGGAGGATGATATGATGGAGAGATACCAATGACAAGGGATTATGAGATGGGATGAGGGTAGAGGATGGGGGGAGGAAAAGGATTGTTTGGGTGGATTGGATAGAGTGATAAGGATTTGGATGAGGAAAAGGTGACTAGATGGAGAGATAACTGATTCTTGGAAATAGAAGGTGAAGGGTTGGAACAGGTGGAAGATTACTCAGAAGGAGTAAACGATTGATTAAGATTATGGAATGAGAGTTTGAAATGATAGAAGGAGGTGTGATGAATGTTTGAGATGATAGGAGGTGTGAAGAGGTGTAATTAAAATGTTTGATGAAAGGTTGAGATGAGAATTGAAGAAGATGGAGGGAGGGATCTTAAGACTTTGTTTGATACCTAAACATCTGGACCATAGAGGGATGAAAGCTCATATTAGGGGTTTGGATAAGCTCAGATTGGGATAGGATTAAAGCTCAGATGAGGATTGGATTGAAGACTAGAATGAGTGGAGGATGTGATGGGATGAATTCTACACCAAGTTTCGGGGTTTTAAAGGGCGTAACGTGTTGACAATCAGATTTTTCCAAATTTGGCAATTTTCAAAAATTGTCAAATTTTGCCATTTTAGGAAACTTCATGGTCGTATGTTTGAGAGTCCCAACTTTTTTCCAAGAAATACCCATTGGTGAGATAGGATGAATTTCCAAATAACATCCCAAATTTGAGATATGCATTTTGAGTTATGAGTGAACAATTTTTCAAAATGCTAGAGAAAAACACTAAATTGGGATTTTGAGGGCCTAGATGAAAGTTTGAGGCCCTGAAAATGGGTCAAAATGGGTTCCAACAACTTTCAAAGAAACCGGTTGGAAATCCACTCGTTATCTCATAATGCAACCACCCATCAAATTTCCGCTCAAACAGACACCCAAGTCAAAAGTTATGGCCTCCAGAAGATTTGGTGTAAAAATCAAAACCCCCAAAAATATGGTTTTTCAATAAATTTTGAAAATTTCAAGACATGGGTTTTGTCCAGGGCGTTGAAAGGAAAAATGGGTAGGAAAAAAATTTTTGTGCGTTGCCTTGGATTACGTGTTAGAGAGGGAAAAAGGGTGGGCTGACCGGACGGTCATGCATGCGGCGGTGGACAGAATCCACCGTAAGTGCTGAGATCGCCACCGCAGGGGATGAACAGTCCCGGCCGCCGTCAACATCAAAACCAGACATCAAGATCGCATCAAGAGATCAAGATCAAGATCAGAACAAAGATCGGATCCAGACATCAGACAATCAGAACAAAGACAAGCACGGGAACAGAACAAACTAAAGTCGAAAGAATCCGAGATCAGGCGGATCGGGAAAGAGATCGAGAGATCAAAAGTCGAAAGATCGAGAGATCGAAGTCGAAAGAGATCAGAAATCGGACGAAGATAGAGATCGAGATCCGAGATAAACCAGGATCAAAGAGCAGATCGATCCGGTTAGATATGTCATGTGTAGGGAGGAATGAAGGATGGAAGACAAGTGGATGAGAAGATAAAAGAGTGAGATGGATGAAGATAGGATGCATGGATAAGTAAGGGAGATGGAAGGTAGCATGATAGGTGGAACAAGAAGGTAGACGAGTGCGAATGATAGTTGGGATAGTGTACAGATGATGGGAATGTATGCCAAGAGGTGTCCAAAGCATGTTTATATGTTTTCCCCATTGTTATCAAGATCACAAGGAGGATGGAAGGGTTGGGATAAATGAGATATGCCAAATAGGACATGTAAGCTCGATAGGGTGGAGGGGATGGATGAAAACAATGTATAGTAAGAAGATGGGTGCATAGCTGAAAGCATAGCAGGAAGCATAGCAGATGGAGGGAACACAAATCAGGAAGTTTCCCCCAACTGCAGATGGGGATTTGCACATGACGCCTATTTGCTAGGTTTTCATCATGGTACTTATCCAAGGCGCTTGGTTGCCAAGTTTTCACCATTGGACAAATTATTTCTTTTTACTATTTGATTTTTTGATTTTTTGAATTTTTTTTTTTAACTTTTTTGGATTTTTGGAATTTTTTGGATAGCATGCGGAAGGAGATGGATAAGGATAGGGAGGCAAATAAGTGGATTTAGAAGACATGCGATAAGGATATGGATGAAGGACTCAAGCATCAAGTTCTATATGAGGTATTAAGAGCTCATGTTCGAACCGACTATTGGATGTTGGTACAACCTTAGGATAAATGGATTATGCTAGAGGATGAATGAGAGGGATTTGATGGGGAAGATACGGGGGATAATGGGTGGGATGTTGAAAATGGTATGGATAGAATGATGGGGTGGATACGTGATGGGGAGATGAGTTCAATACCAACATTGGCACATGTGGTGATGAATGTGAAAAGATAAGGGGACTAATGGATGGAGAATGTGGGGATAATGGAGGAGATGGAATAGAGAATTTCAGGAGATAGGGACCCAAAACAGATTTAGGAGATGAAAGGGGTGTATAATTAGCTTTTGGATTAGAAACTTTGGATGTTCTTATAGATTTTTCATTTGATGGCATTGCATCTTTTTTCTTTGGGATCCACATGGTTTTGATCTTTGCTTTGCTGGCTCTTTGCAAGCTATAGATTTGATTTTGATTGTGGATTGGATTTTTCTTTTCTTTACCATGTCTTTTAGAGGGGACATGGGAAGCATTGGATTCATGTGGATGTTTGGATTTATGCATTTTTATGTTAGCATCCAAAGTGCATTTATTAGCAATGGGACGATGTGGAGCAATGGAGGTAGGAGTATGGGGATTACGTGTAGATGGGGATGTTTAGGTATGTACTGTTGATGCTAATTATGGAGACATGAAGAGATGTTGCGATGTAACATGAATAGAGTGTTAGATGAATAGGCGAATAGAGATGGAGGAAGTGATATTTGAGGAATATATGGACGAATGGATACAAAGTAGATGAAGGGCGGGGAAATGGTGGATGGGGAGGATGTAGGACTAAGAAAATGGATGGAAAGCGAGATAGAAGGAGGAATATGGGCGGTTGTTTTTGAGGTGATACGATGGAAGAGGAAGGACTGCAACATATGGTTGGTGGAGTGATGGGAAGAGCCGACATTTCTTTTGGAAAAGGCTTCGTTGAGGACATCTAGAGGTTGGCCGCAATGTGTTTGGTGTGAGTCTTGGAAAATAGATCAAAAATTTGTTTGACTTGGATGGGCTCTAAAATACCTTGCTTGTGAAGGCCTAGACCTTTTCCTTGATAGTTCATGTTCTTGAGCATTCGATCCATGATAGGATTTTTGTTATTCTGAAAACATGATGCGAGTCCATTATTAGGTGGGAGATGATGGGTGGTATATGCTGTGTTTTTCTTAAAGGGGAGGAGCCACCATGGAAGAATGTGAAGTGATACCAAAGGGGATATGCAAGCGGTGTGGGGATAGTTTTTAGGTGATGATGGGGGATCACGGGGATGGAGATGATGCGGATGCTGTTTGGATGGAGTTGTATCACGGAGAGGGAAGTAGAGGTATATAATGGAATCTGAATTTTGGTAAAGTAAGAGCTCACTCGATAAGAAATAGAATGGAAGCAGTAAAATCTTAATAACAAAGGATATAGGATAGAATGGATAGGAGACTATAATCTTTCACAGTGAACTAAATAGAGATAAGTAGAGATCGCAATCTAGAAAAGGGAAGAGATATAGTAGCATGCTTTGGATAAGCTTCTGCGCAACTCGTATGTGTAGAGAGAAACACAATGTAAATCATAGAGGGCACTTAGGAAATTAGAGGAAAGATAGAAGGATGAGAATTCATCTTAGGAATAGAGAATACAAAATTAGAAAAATTAAGATTAAGATTTGGGTGTCATTTATAGGTTCGGCGGCTCTTGGAGTAGGATGGAGTGTTCAACAAATTTGAGGTAGAGATGTGATGTTAGGAGATGGGGACTCAGTGGATTCAAAGGATGTGATGGTAGGAGATGGGGACTCAGTGGATTCAGAGGATGTGATGGTATCATCAATGATAGGTGTTGGATGGAGAAGGGTCTCATCACTAATGACCATGGATGATGGGTTGGGATGGCATGGACTTCCTGTAGCTACAATGTGTGGAGTGGGGGATGTTTCCGCTTTGTTGCCAGAATTCCTTGAAGAAACTTGGATGCGGCTAGGAGATGGGAATGGTGAGGAGTGGGAGGTGGATGAAAAGTTTATAGATTAGTAGAGGATTAGGACTAGGGATTGGTGGGCTAGGATTAGATAGGGGAATGGGATTGGATGCAGGACTAGGAATAGATGGGGGATTAGGTGAAGGGTTAAGATAGGGGTATTGGCATGGTGAATTAGGACACAAGGAGGTGGGTGGTGGATTGTAGTAAGGGTATGGGGATGGTGGATGAGGATGGGAAGATTGAGGTGGCGGATTAATATAGGGAGATGTGGATGTTGGATTAGGGTAAGTTGGTGGGTGTGTTTGACTAGGATAGGAAGATGTGAATGTAGGATTAGGGTGAGCAGATTGGTATGGGAGATTGGGGTAGTGGGTATATGCGGATGAAGGGTTGAGATAGGAGGATGTGGATGAGGGATTATGATGAGGGTATTGTGATGGAAGACTAGGATAAGAGGATGCAGGTGTTGGATAAGAGGACGATGTAGATGAAGGATATGATGGATATGATGGACATCCCTTGTCAAAGGTAGCATAAGGAGTGTGATTAGGCATAGATGAAGACATGATGGGATAACTTCGATGGGGTGATTTTATTTTTGGAGTGGGTGGAAAGCTTACTGCTGTATTAATTAACCGAGGGATCTATGTGGTATACCTCTTGATCAACAAGACTTTCATTATTGTCGTTGACGTAATTAGGGTTTCCCTTGACCACTATTGATGGAGGATAAGAATTCATGATGATGAAAGGATAAAGATGATGGATAAAGACTTTGGATGGAAATGGAAAAAAGCTCAAATCGGGATTTAGGACAAGCTCAGATCAAGATTGGATTAAAGCTCAGATTGGGATGATTGGATGATGCAATGGGATTGATTTTTATGATTGGATTTGATTATCAAAGGATGATCACGACACCGAATTTGCTTCGAGATGGAAGTAGATTGATTGGGTCAAAGGTGATTAGATGGAGATGCAATTGGATTGGATTGGATAGGATGACGAAAGGGACTGTAAATCCCACTCAGAGATTGTCTTAGATGACCTAGGATGCTGATTGATCAAATTAAAGGATGAATGGATGATTGGGGGACCAAATCTACTTTGAGATTGAAAATGGATTGATTGGGTTGACGATGATGATTAACTTAGGATGGATGACAATCCTAATATGATGTTAATGATGACGATCAGATCAGATACTTAGGTCAATTTGGATAATAACCCAAGATGAAGTTCAGAGGATTTGGGTAGGGAAAATGATGATTTGATTGGAGAACTGGATAATAGAAATGGATGAACAAATACTCAAAATGAGCAAACGGTTGATCAGGACGGATGAGCGATTACTCAGAACGAGTAAATGAATGATCAAAATGATAGAACAAGGGTTCAAAATGATGAAAGGAGGTGTTGAATGGATGAACATTTACTCGAAATGAGTGATCGAAATGATAGAACGAGAGTTAGGATTGATGAAAGGATGTATGAAATGGATGAACGTTTACTCAGAACGAGTAAACGGATGAGCGAAATGAGAGTTCGAAATGATGAAAGGATGTGTTGGATGGATGAATGTTTACTCAGAACAAGTAAATGGATGATCAGAATGACAGAACGAGAGTTCAGAATGATGAAAGTATGTGTTAAATGGATGAACGTTTACTCAGAACGAGTAAACAGATGATCAGAATGACAGAACCAAAGCTCAAAATGATGAAAGGACATGTTAAATGGATGAATATTTGTTTTAGGACAAGTCCACCACTGCACTAGGACAGGTCTGCCATTGCACTCGGATAGGTCTGCCACTGCACAGGGACAGGTCTGCCACTACACTAGGACAGGTCCGCTACAGCAGGATAGGTCCGCCACCGGAGAGGGACAGGTCCGCCACTGCATAGGGATAGGTCTGCCACTACACTAGGACAGATCCACCATAGCAGGACAAGTCTGCCACTAGAGAGAGACAGGTCCACCAAAGGATAAGATTAAGCTTATTTTTTGATGGATGGGTAAGGAAAAGGACCCAAAATATAGCAAACACTGATAATGACTGGTTTTGCATGAGAAAGACAATTCAGATAACACAACCCTAAGATTAGTAGAGATGGGTATGGCCAACAAATTCTTCTACTCTAGGATGAACATGGTTGCTAAGGAATCCTCGATATACGCACGGTACGTGAGGCCCAAACCATGAACACCAACCCGTTACAAGCGTGAGTCAGGAACCTTAGCGAGATACTAAAGGCTCGGACCAACTCTTCATGTCATCCCGATGCTTCGCCAATTACAACGTGGTTGGATTGAGGTACAACTTTCACTCTCCCCCCTTTATATACCCCGCCAGTATGCATGGTTGGAATTGTCCCTTGGGGTGATGAAATCCCCAAGCAGGTCCCACTAAGAAAGAGAAAAAGGGGCAACTCAAAAGGACTTAGAAAGCTATGATTTCTCGTCACCCAGGATCGCCAAATAGTGCAAGGGGATTGGATATGTCAAATAGCTTTCCCAAACATGCCAAGCAAGGTTTATTGACTCCTCTTTTAATTAAGCTATGTGCCTATTTTACCAAAAGACAATCAGAAAAGAAACTTGGAAATTTTACCTTCTGGAGGACAGGTCCGCCACTCTGCAGGGATAGATCTGCCACTTTTTCAGGATAGGTTCACCACTCTAGGATAGGTCCACCACTGGATTAGGACAGGTCTGCCACTACACTAGGACAGGTCCGCCACTGCACTAGGACATGTCTGCCACTGCAGGATAGGTCCGCCACTGCACTGGGATAGGTCCACCACTACACTGGGATAGGTCTGTCACTACAAGATAGGTCTGCCACTCCAGGACAGATCCACCACTCTGTCAAGACAGGTCCACCACTATGTAACTTAGGCCTACAAAAATGCAAAAAATAGCAAACGTGAAAGAAAGAGACCCATTTGTGGGTCCCATCGGGCATGCCAGAAATGTGATAGGTCAAACGTGAGTGTTAGAAAATGAGTAGCAAGTCAAAGAGTGCAAATAAACACTAAAACAACCTACACCTCAAGATTATCCTAAGTTGGAAACAACACAAGACAAAGCAATGAAATGGAACTTTATACCTTGCGTTGAGTCGATCTTTTGGTTGGCCCTTCGATCTTCGATGTGTATGCTCCTTGGATGGCAAGTAGATGCAAGATAAATGGTGTTCTGAGGATGAGTGCAAGTGGATAAAATCATGAAAATGGCTAAGTATAAGTTGAGAAACAAAATTTCAAGAGTTTGGCTAGCAAAATGATCTCTCCTCAAATGAGTGAAAAGAGGGGGTATTTATAGGAATTTTGAGAATTCCTAAGGGAAATGGATGGTCAAGATTGAGCCACCAAACATCAAGATGTAGGGCTAAGGTGAGTTGAGAACTCACAAGCCCTCACATCTTGACATGTGGCATGTGAGATAGCCCTAAAAGATGAAGTGGACATGAGGTTGAAAGAGAAGGACATGACATGGAGGGGGGTACAAAGTACCTTCGGACTAGACAAGATCTCCTCATAAAGGAGGTCCTTGTCCCCATGCGAGAGAGAGGACAAGTGGGGAATTAAAAATTCCTCAAATATTCTCATGGGGATGAGAGAAGGAATTTTAAATTCCAAAGGGTGCATTGGGGGATTAAATGTAAATTAAAAATTCACATAGGGAAGGGAGATGCCTTGTCAAAAAAGAAAATCATTTAATAGGGTTGACTAAGGACACATGTCATAAAGGACATGGGGAAGAGAAAAGGAATTTAATATTCCTTGGAAGGATAAAAGGAATTAAAAATTCCTTGAGAGGTTGATTAGGCTAGTTAGTGAAGGATTAGAGGATGGTTAGGTGGCTAAGAGAGATTAGAGGCCAACTTGCAAAAGTTGGAGGATGTGACACATCCTAATCAAGGATTAGGCATGTGCACATCCTAAATGATGATATTAGAAGATGGATTAAGATAAGATAAAAATTATGGAGGGTGTGACATAAAGGGGATTAAATAAATAACATATTTATTTAATTCAATTGATGAAAGCAGGATTAAAGAGATAAGGTATTATTGAATAAATACCTTAGGAATTTGGCAGAATTAAAGCCATTAATTAAATAATAGTAATATTACTTAATTAATGAAAATAAGATGAAAGGGGACGAATTTGGATAAATTAAGTGTCCAAATTTAGACGTCTAGACCTATAATTGAAATAGGCGTATTTATGTGTTTAATCAGCTGCGCATATTAATTAAGAAAGAAAGAAACATACACTAGAGATGCCTCACATTTTAAAACTCATACTATGAATTCAATTTACTTAAAGCTCTCCATTAATCATGCATGGATAGAGCACACTATGCTAAGACTATAAGTTAAACAAGATAACTCATACATCAAACGCTGGGCACCAAACTCAAGAAAAAACTTAAGTTAAGTAAATTCTATTACATGTGTTGTACAAAAACTACATATAGTCTAAAATATTTAAGACACAAAACATAGTGTTCAAGATCTTATAACATAGAGTCCAGATTCTATGACACAAGATATGTTGACTAAAGATAAGTAGTCATGATTGCACAAGGTCTATAACTACTCGTTAAAATCTCAAATTACTACCTATAGTTTTTACACAGACTAAGGTAGAAGAAAATATAGTAACTAGGCTTAGATTCCTCATTAAGAAGATTCAACACCAGATGGGAATGATGTATAGACAAAAATAAAATTCTTAATATCATTACAAAGTTGGATAATATATTCAACAAAGACTAAGTATTCTAAACCAAAAATGAAGGACTTGAATTACCAGTACTTTATGGCGTGCCTCAGACCAATGATTGAGATTATGGAATTTAGTTTACACATTACAAAAGTCTAGATATGATTAAAGATAAACAATATATACACATCAAATCAAAGGAAATGACTTCCTAAGGATAAAAATATATAATTTACAAAGAGACTAATACCACAAAAAATAAAAAAATATAGAATGCCGATAAAATTAAGGAGATTATTAAAATCGATACAACCTACCATGTTTGAGTACCGCCGCTAAGTCATGTTACTAATGGAATTAGGGTGGTTTATTTAATCGTCCAGTCCATTATTTTTTTGAGTATTGAAGACAATTGGGTGTGTATGGCTAGCCTTTATGCCCACACTATCTATTTAGGAAATGCCTGATGATTTAGGGATCACCTAACTATAGATTGAATATTTCTAACCATACATAAATATTTTAAATCCAAAAATGCAGCAACCTGTGTATAATGCATTTGAAAAAATGAACTTACATTTCATATAATTATCATTTCTGTAAGAACAATGTATGACCAAAGAAAAGGAAACAACACATGGAGCAGGCCCATAACTAAGATCAAAAGAACATAAGATGGCGCAGTGGTTAGGTTAAGGAAAATTTGCATGGCAAGCAAAAGAAGAGATTGCGAGAAAATTGTTTGCAGTAACATTGATATAGGAAATTAGATATCCCTGTTCCTAAATCTCATGATTCATGTTAATACACGAATGATGTTGTTCACCATCAAGAATGATACAACCAACCAGATAGACGAAAATCATAACATAAAAATGATTCTAAGTTTTTTTTTTAAATACCGATTTAGAAGCAACAACATGCTAACATAACAACTCAAGACTATTCTCCTCTACTTTCAGGGATTTATTTCCTATTCACAAACAACAATTATGAAATTCTAATTGGCACAAGCTAAAGAGAGAATAATTAATATCAATCTTAAATATGGAATCTCCTAAGAAAGAGATAATTCACTGATTTCAAATCAAGTTGTTCAAGAGTTTCCAGATGACATTTAAATAAAATTCTCAACAAGAAACACCAGACAATATTCTAATAGGAAACCTCACAAGTCAAAGAGCTTACTTAAACATGCATAAATTAGCTACCACAATAATGGTCTATCTAGGCACTTAAAGTTATTGACTCATAACTTTCTTTAAAATTTGAAATCTTATTCTAATTATTTCCCTATTTCTTGTGCAGGTATGATGAATTCAATATTTTCCTTCAACAAGAAATGTTATTATCAAATGGATAACTTTCAAGTAATCTTTCCAGAAATGCAGATTAAAATATCACAAAACAAGAATGAAACCTATTTTAAATACTTGAAAGTTGAGCTGAAAATGAAATCTAAAGCTTTTGTCAATCCTGCTTTAAACACTGACTATTTGATGATGAGATCCAAACTAAACTATCCAAATAATACATTTTTCAATCAAAACTGAGATGAAAGGTTTTTCTAGAACAACTGTAGTGCATAAATTTCCTAAAAGCTACTGTCATGAAAAATTCTTCCAAAACATTGCCATGAATGAAATTGCAACCCCCAAAAAACTTTTAATGCAATTAATTACCTCCAATTATAGAACCCAAATGATTGTAGTCATGCATTCCAAAAATTGCTCAATTAGTTATAATTATTAAATATCTAAGATATTTTCCCTCAATTCATGTTTTTAGATATTTTTTACTTGTTGAAAACAACTCTTTTAAAATACTTTATTTTCACATAAATCCTATTTGCACAGGTAATTCATTAATTACTTTTAAAGAAACACCTTTTAAAAAAATTAACATTCTCTTTTAATCAAATGACTTGTTTGATTTAAATTAATAAATTAAACCATAAACATAAACATAAATGTTTTAATCTAATATTTAAACAAATTTTCATTTAATCAAATATATATTAACAAATTAGCCATTTAACTAAATTAAACAGTAATCAATTTCCAAATAAATAACACAAAAAAATTGACATGACAAAACAAAACAACAAATGACAATGGGTGACAATTGGATACTTGTTTAATGAAGAACAGTGGTTAAACGAGGACTTTAAACTATCTCTAGACTAGCATAATTTTCATTGGATTGGGGTACGCTTAGACCTGACAAGTAGGTGGAGTCGATACCCGGTACCTATATCTGCATAAAACAACACTTGTTAAACATATTATCATATATCAGAAAACACACCATGAAGAAGAATCGTAGCGTAATAGGGTACTCACAAGTGAGTAGTGCTTCACTGTCTTCTTCACCAAGACTGACAAGAATCATTCTATCATAAACATCAATCACATCATGATAACCCCATTAAAACTCAAAAATAACATAACCATAACACACACACACATCATTCATAATGTCTTCATATGAACTTAACTAGATAATCTCGATATTCAATAAATCATCCATAGAGTTTAACAACTAACATAACATCAGTGTCATAACTAGAAGTAATACAATATAGTATCCTAATAGCTAAACAACTAGCAACCGAAAACAAGCAATCTGATACAAATAGTAACAACTGGAGGGGTACTACATCCTCCCCCCTAAGATAAGGTTTACTCCTGGAAGCCACAAGATAGGTAGAAAAAACACATCATAAAACATGTCAAGTGCACAACACTAACATAATAAGTTTTAGTCTAACAAACCAACAAAAAAGAAAAGTACTACATCCCTTCTTCCACTACTAGAATATTTGTTATCAGTTAGGGGACACTCCTCAGGGTCCTTATCTAAGTTCATAATTGTCTTCATGGAAGTGAAAGGTAGTAAACGAAAGCTTTCCTTATCTTCCTTAGACAAAATAGGTGTGTTAGGTCCACACCCAAACAACCAATCCTGAATAATAGACAATTTCTTCACTTTAATTAGGTGTCCCGATCCTTGAATCTTTTTCCCTTTTTCCATTTTGACCCAAGAGAAAGCCTAGGCCAGGTCTCGTCATCAGATTTACAAGGTGGAGGTTTTGGTGTGGAGGTTTCTTTAATGACCACACCTTTCTGATCAACTCAAGGATCCTACTACCCTACATGCTCACTCTCATGAGAATTGAGAAAGGGAGTATTCAGGCGGTTAGCACCACGACCACCACCTTTTCCTTGACCACGACCTCTAACTCGACATCTAGGCATGGTCCTACACAACAACACGTAGAACAAGTCTCGGATAAAAGGTGAGAAATAAGAAAGGGAAAGAACAAATCTCAAGAATCTAAGTACTATATCCATAACTTACATATTCTTCATATATGCCTTTAAGGTTCCTTGAATCTACTTCCTTGCATACACTCATCAAGTCAGTATCCTACATCCTTGGAAATGAATCACAATACAACACATGGCTGACAATAAAAACAATAAAAATAAAATAATTTAGCCACTAAAGTCATAAATGAACATTAACATAAATTCAATTTCAACATTAAAGTAAAAAAATGTGCACAATGTCAACACTAAATCAAGTGTAACCATGAGGGCTACAAATAAATACAATCATAAGGTGTGGCTAAACCATCACAATCAAATATAAACAAGGTTTCAACCTTCACAATCAACATATGATCATCAAAAATTAAAAATAAAGTCCACAATCTTCAAAATTGTACAATACAACACTACGTGACTAGACACTAGCCACCTAACGAGGAAAGAGGGAACTTTTTTAGGCTATATCAGTAATCTTCATGTGGTGCAGAGTGATCACTCACACATATCAGTTACAAGACATAAAAGACAATAGGATAACACGAACTACAAAGTCTAACACCTAAGATAATGTAATGGGCTCACAATAGTCCAGAGTACCTAGTGTTAGAACCTTCACTCTGATACCATCTGTAACGCCCTGTCAAGGAATCCAATAAAACAAAGCATTAAGTAGCAAATTATCTGAATAATATTTTTTTAAAGTCATTCGATTAAAAAAATGTCTTAAGGATTCCAAGATGACATTACTTAAACATTATAATTAAGAACAACACACCATAATATTAAGGTCGTAAAACACAAGTACAAATCACATTCATGAATGATCCACTTTTCAAAACTTATACAGTCAAGACATTTATATATTTAGATTACATCTAGTGAGATTCTCATAAGTCTCAATACATCATAATGATGTTACGAGTACACTCATAAACATGAGGTAAATATACAATAAGGGTAATGATTTCATCATATCTAATATCCATGTCTTTGAACATGTTCAACAACCATCGTCACGAACAAAGAAGTAATTGGAATCTACTACAAGTTTAGTTTCATCTGTAAGAGTATCCAATGAAGGTATAGCACGGTTTCCACCCAACCGCGTGGAACCCAAAGGTCTACTCCCTTCGTACTAGGAGATAATGTCAGGTCCAAAAGTCAATCAAATAAACAACCAAGAACATACATTATATTTCATGGCTGACTACACATAAAGACATGATCACATCAAACCATAATATTCACAACATAAGCTTCTAGAGACAACCACAATATAACAGTTAACTCTACAAAAGGGACTACAATCATGCTTTAGGACTAAGTTTCATCACATAGCTATTCTAAGTTACCCGAGTGAATCTTCCTAGACTACCGGCCCTCATCCAGAGTTACCCTGGAAATCTCTACCGATTCCCGTCCCCTAGACTTACTCATGTGGAGTCAAATTACCTTTCAGGAAGACAAGGTAGAAGACAAGCCATTCCAGGCCTTCTCAAACTACCCTTAATCTAAATGAGCATTAAGGTACTAGGTGAGGCATTTTGTTTATTTTATTAATTTAATGAATCCCAAGTTTATTTATTAAGGTTTTCACTGAATTACAAAAACCCACGATTGGTTACCCTGGCAACTATTGTCAATAGATTTGCACCGTGCTGAATGAAATATTCAGCAACCTACTAAAACATGGAAAACTCCTTTAGATGTGGGTTATCTGAGCAAAGGAGGAATCTCTAGAGTGAGTTGGTTCTCTGAATGATAAATCCTATTCTAAATAACTTATAAGGGATAAAAGGTGACTGAAAACTAAAACCTATTACTACCAGATGACTTTAATGATTCAATGATGATTCTAATCTCTTTCTCACAAATTTTTTTTAGAAAAACACAATATTTCACAACTTCTCATGAATGATTAATACATAAATAACTTCTGTGAAGACCTGACTTGAAGCACAATATGCAACCTGTGTTTTCAACTTTCTACATTAAGAATTAAAGTTTAAGGACAAAACAAGGACTCTGTAAACATAAATCATAAGATAAAATCAAACTAAAACTCCAAGTGAACACATAAATGAGAAGTAAGAATATTGTCTTTATTGAACTGAAGGAGAATGCCACCATCTGAAACTGAGTACAAAAAATGTGTTCACAAGCTCAAAAAATGCATACGAGCCAGGAACTTTGATCTAAACTGAGAGAGGAGAGCTAAAAATACTAAGTATTTTGAAAGGCATCACTCTCAAGAAACCCTAATCCAAGCTCAGAAAAAGCTCAAGGAAAAGGCTTTCAAATTGTCTAAAAAAAATTGCCTAAAAGCAGAAAAAGCACACTGCTTTTATGATGAACCTGTCAAGCCTCTAAAAAAAGGTTGAATCTACTTTAAAAGCTCAAAAAAACCTTATCTATCCAAGATAAGCCTCAAATCCAACCAAGAGAAGAAGTCAGTAGAAATCTATTAAAAATAGCAAGAAATAATAAAACAATTTATAAGGGCGGGGGCCCTAGCTCGGTTGGCTAAGTAATTCCGTTCCGGCTCTGCTGGTCACGAGTTCTAGTCTCCCCCCGTCCTGTGGTACCAGAGGGCGTGTCGCGCCAGCGCCACCGGTCACGTTAAAAAGTTTACCAGGTGCACTGCAGTTTATAGGGGGTCGTGCTACCCGATTCCTGCAATTTAAAAAAAATAAAAAAATAAAACAATTTATAAGATATTGTTTTACGATTCTGCTTTACAATATTGTAGATTTGCACAATTTGTCTATTTTTTGCAATTAAAGATTAAAATATTTTGCAAAAAATAAAAAACTTCTTATCCCTCCATTACAATAATTTTATTTTCTCAAAAAATCATAAAAATATTAATGCACATCATTATCTTTACATCTTCTTATCAAAAATTTGTCATTGATTTCTTTAAAATCAATCAAAATCAGAAGCTCGAAGTGTATAATCATCAAAACCTAACCCTAAATTATAAGGAATTCACCATTACATTTACATTGATAATACATATTCAAGCCTCCATATTTCACTAAGGAAAAAGGAATAAGTCTTAAAACCTAATACATAAACTTAGCACATGAATTTTTTGCCTCGCCACATATACATTAGACTTAGACTTTAATTAAAATGCAATGTAAAGATTATTCCACTCGAAATTCCCCATGTTCCTTTAACTGAACAATCCAGATAATGATAAGGTCGAAATAGGGTTTCAACAAAATGAAGTCAAACCCTAATCATCACTTCACTTCTCACTCTCCACTTTGAAAGAAAAGAGCTATGCCTGTAAACATATAACCATGATTGATCTTGGACTGGTACCCACATGCCTTAAGAACTTCATCATGCTCCTTCCTGTAACTTCGCCTTGCTTGGCCAACCATACCATGAGCTCGAGTTTTTTTTTAAATCTCTAAGAAAGAGCTTGTTCATGGGTATGTCTTCTACTTTTGTGCACAATGTAAGTTATTCAATCATGGCTTCTATAGCTTCATATTTTTGCTCACTCTTGGTCTTACATCCATGGCTAACACAACCTTTAATGCCTCTACTTGTATCTTCTATGTTCACTTCTGCTATGAAAGCTCGAATTTCATATTGAGAGCTCGAAGTATTGCTTTATGGAAACTTTGTAAAGCTCTTGGCCATGGCTAGGGTGCTTTTCCATAGATCTCGACTGGTGAGTTTTAACAAAACACATACTGTCTCCTAAAAAAATTGACCATCTTTACTTAAGATTACATGGCCATGAGCTCAGGTTTTATTTAAAATCTCTAAGAGAGCTCATTTGTGGGTATGTCTTCTGCTTCTACGCACAAGGTAAGTTATTCACTCATGGCTTCTATAGCTTCATATTTTTTCTCACTATTGGTCTTACAGCCGCGGCTAACACAACCTTTAATGCCTCTACTTGTATCTTCTCTATTCACTTCTGCTATGAAAGCTCGAATGTCATTTTGAGAGCTCAAATTATTGCTTTATGGACACTTTGTGAAGCTCTTGGCTGTGGCTAGGGTGCTTTTCCATAGATCTGGACTAGTGAGTTGAGCCAAAACACATACTATCTCCTTCTAAAAAACTAGACCATCTTTAATTAAGATTACATGGCTATGTACAGGCCACCATACATGTATTGTAGAAAGCATTTTTTCAAATATTGGGCTCGACCCAAAATATGAAATCCACCTCCTTGTGTATTAGAAGACAAATCTGTATATGGGTATTTGAAACTTTTGAATAAAAATGTATTTTCTCCATTCTAAAGCTTGGCTCAACACAGGAAATTTGCATTTTGTATTCTACTGCTGTTTCATCTAAAACCTTCACATGGGTTATTGTGATTATTGCATTTTCTATATTTTGAAAGCAAAACCAAATAAGGGTACCATATATTCATTTTACATTCAGTTTATAAGCTCGGCCCATTAGAATTGATGGTCTATTTTCAAACTTCTAAAATAAAAGAATGACATGGGTATTAGCATATCTTGAAAAAAATGCACGCATTCTAATTTCTCTTTAGAGCTCAACCACCAGTTCTTTGCATTTGTTCTTCTTATTTACTTAACAAACTCTCTAATGGATATCACTGGAAATGGTGAAAAATCTATATGTTTGTTGTATTTAGTGTATGGTTCGACCCATATGACCAGTGATTTCTGCTTTATATTAGTATTTTTGTGTCTTTTAATATCCTCCATAAAAATACTTGACAGTTAGAAGGGAACTAAGCATTTTCTAAAAACTCTCGTGTGACAAAATACTTAATCTTGTTGTTCTAGAAAAAATGCATCCATATGAGTAAACTGGAAATGCTGAAAATATAATTCACATAGTACTCTACCTTCTTAAGCTTTCTTCAAGGAAATTTTGTCCTTCACAAGATCTTCTCCTAAGTATATAGCATTTTTTATTACATTCTATTTGTATTGCATTGAAAACTTGATATCCTTTCAGCCACTTATTGTCTGAAACCCTCTCATATCTGCATTTTAACAAATTTGTTCATCTGTACTTTTCCTAACACCTGTAACTCACTAAAAATAATTCTAGATACAAATTTTACTTTTATTGTTGTCTTTAGCTAAACACTAATACATGGTTCTATTTGAACATCCTTCCATCTTGTGATGAGCCATTTGTTCCTGCACACTGCATTCAATGAAAGCTCACATGTTTCCTTAAAAATAATAGCTCAGAAACACATTATGGAATGAAACTATTATCATCTTATCCTGTGATTCTTAATTCTCTATTCATTTATCAGTCGACTGGAATTGGTGATTCATTTGACACTTGAACACACTATCTATCTTTTGTACTCTTGAGAAACATGGTACTCTTCATGCATTTTTATGTTTCACTTAAAAAAAAATTGTTTAACTTTGCTCTCCTTCACAATGAAAATTGAAACAAGACTCTTTAATAAGGCACAATGTATGCCTATTCACTATCCTTGACTGTGAAAAGAATACTGATGAACTAGAACTTGCATGACATATATGATTATGATCAACAAGATAACACAAAACATGAACTTTTACAAGAATATCTGATGTAAATGTACTCAGCTGAATTGATTGAGTAAACTAAACTCAATGTTCATATGTAGCCTTTAGAAACTTGTCCTGATTGTTATGAATGTATAGTTGGTTTAGTTTCCTGATAGATAACTCTATTTACTCTTTCAGTTATATTTCCTTTCACTTGACGAATATGATGGTGTATTCTTAAAATCAGCCTATTAATTAATAGGGCAGCATGTCAAGCTCTACCCTTGTGGGAGCCCATTTTTCTCCACATGCTTGGTCTTCAAATAATGTTCATCTTCATGAATTTACCTATACTTGTACAAGGAAACAAACAATGTTGGCCTAAAAAATAGAATATGATGATCATGATATTGTTATTTCTCCTTAGCTGATTTCTTCCGTACTGCACTTGATTGATTGTTTCAATGCATGATTAATAGTGGAATGTACTATTGTGGGCGCCTCATATAGGTTACTTCATAATCGGAGCCACTGACACTCCCTCTTTTCTCTTACAAGTCGATGAAGCTTGAGAAGACACAGGTGCACCATTCATCGTCAACCATCGTCCAAAACAGGAAATGATGATTATGTTGTTTACTCATATGTTTTCTTATTCACATCTTCAATAGTATAATGTACTATTAGTGATTCATTGTGACAGTCACGTCCATAGATTGTGTGGATATTTTATTTCAACTCTTGCTTTTCATTTGAACAGAAAATGCATTTAAATGCAATGTTGTAATATCTGATGAAATCAAATGAAGCCTTGTAAAATATGAGTCTTTTCACAAAATAAATGAAAGAATTTAAAATGCTATTTTGCTCATCTGCTCAATTCTATACTCATTCCTTTCTAGAATATTTGAATAGAATTCTGGAATCTCTATTTATTCTTTAAAATGTATAACTATTACTCAATGAATAATGATAATAATGTGAAACAACATTTAAAATCAATCTGCAATTTCACCTCATGATGTAATAATGTTCAGTCAACTCCACCAATCGAGTTGTGGTGAAAAAGTGGTAACATTTTGGTGATTTCCACTATATGCTTCCCTGCTAAGCATAGATAAGTAGCCTTTAACAATTCATTGGGCACGGAGTCAATTCTGCCCCCTTCTTGAAAACTTAGAGCTTGAACAACAACACTCCAAACAACAGGAAGAAAATGAAACAAAACTGAAAGCAAACTAATAGGCTTGATGGCCAACAAAACAATGCACAACAATGCTTAGAGAAAGAAAAACTATTGAAATTAAATGTACGAAACACACTTATTTGTAACTACTCTACACTGACCAGGGGAAAAGGGACTCAAACAAAACCATTTACGAGATTTGAAAAATATCTGCCTCTCCTAGTCAACTGAAGATACTTTTCCTGCTTATAAATTTGCACTAGAAGATGAAAAATGAAGATGCTTCCCATACATTGTTGTACTGCAACTTGTAAAAAACAACTGAAAGCATAGATCACATGAGTCTAATCAAGCATACCTCTAGTTTTCCTAGAATGAATAAGTGGGATTTTCTGCCCCTTGATTGCCACCTCATCCTTAGGTGCACTAGAAATCCATTGGATCCTTCCAACATCCTTAGCTAGATGTCCGATGGGGTAGCCTCTCGAAAGGGTGAAACCAGAACTTTCCCCTTTGGTTCTTTGCTAGTTACTACTTCAATCTCATCTCTTTGATGAGGATCATTTGAAAACATATCACCCAATTTTGCAAAAAACTCATCAATTATATTAGCATACAAGTCCTCGTGAGGCCCATCATTATGTTCTTGGATGATAGTGTCAGGCCTTTGCTGAGCTTGAATTTGTTTTGTTTGAGCCATTGCACCAGGTGCATTAGGGTTCTGGCATTTGATAACCATGTTATCTTCATCTCCTTGTGAATAGATCAGCAACTTATCATTGAAATCTTCATGGCTTTGCTGATCAAAACTCGATGGCTTTGTTGTTTCATATGCATTATTTTCATCATTACTAAAAAATAGAGGAAGTTCTTCAAATAAATTGGTCAAACCTTGAGTTTGGACACCCCCTTTTGTCTCCTCAATCTGCTACTCCAAAATTTCTCCCTCAAAAGGTGAGTGTTTGGCATATAAGTTTGAAACAAAAGCTTCAAGGTTGCCCCAAAACATGTCTTCTTCCCTCTCATTTTCAGTTTTTTGTGCAAGAGGACTATTTTCTTCATTACTACAACAATTTTGAGGTATCAAAACATCAGAACTTTGAACCTCTTCCTATTGCTCCAAAGCTAGTATGGGTGTAATCTGATAGGTGCTCACTTTGTTATCCATAAAGAACTGTAACCCATCAAACAGATTAGGAAGAACTTGAGAGCTGTCGACCATTTCTTGATCTCGAATTTGTGGTTCCTCAAACACAACCTCCTCTATCTCCTATAACAATTGCTGCTAACATTTTGGGTCCTCTTTATCATTGTACCAACTGGATACTTCGAAATAATCATCGATATTATGATGTTCCAAAGAATCAACTTCCTTTGTACATGCAACACTCTTAGGCTCAGCTGAGAAAGGAGTGCAATCAGTAGCAACTGTGTACTTTGCATGTTGCAGCAATTGTTCCTCTAAAAAATTTCCATTGTCCTCCACAAAACAAAGCTCTTCTCGTTCAATCTTTAGTTGCTGTAAGCGATATTCCTCCATAGCTATATGCAATAAATTTACTCTTCTAGCTTCTTCCATGGTGAAAGATGATTCATTTTCCAAGACAATAGATATACTCTTGTAAAGCCAAGTAGTGGTAGAACCATTAGACTTATCTGGTTGGGAAACTTTGTGAATCTCTAGAGTCTCCTAGAGGAAAAGAGGTTGCTCTCTAATGGACTTATCTTGAATTCTCATAGGTTCAGAATGTTCTAACCTAGGTTCTTGCAAAGGTAAAAAATCTCTAAAGCTAGGAATTTTAATTTTAGTAGGGTTAGGGGGCTCAATTTTCATAAAACTTTGAAATTTAAACTCACGAACCTCTTCTTGAATAGGATGTTCTAAGATGGCAAGAGTTGTTTGGGCTTCATGCATTTGATATTGAGCAAGCAGAAGCTTCGTTTGTGCAGTTGCCTCCCTCTCCAAATCCTCCTCAAACTGTGTTCTTTGGGCCTTTAACTCCTACTCATGAAGGTAGGCCGGCTCCTCCTGGTGCTGATTATATTCATGTTGCATTTTGATCTCCTCTAGCTGACCCATGTAATCAAGCAGTGTGCTCTTCATACTTGAAATCCCCTCCTGCTAATCTATTTCATTCATTTTCCTTTCATAGTTCAACAATATATCTTTGAAGCTCAATTTTTCAATCTTTTGGGGCTAATTTTGAACATATGAGGGCTGAGATGAATAATGAGCAAGGGTGGGTGGGTGGCAACTATACTGGGTATGTTGGTTTTGAAAAGTCATGGAACTAAAACTAGCAACATGATTATGCTGATATGCTTGATACGAATATGGATACATAGGGCTTTCATGAAATGGCGGATGGTAAGACATATTATCATGAAGCCTTGACATGCTTGTTCATCTAAAGGCTAAAAATGAGCAAAAACTTAGAATCCTTAACAACATACCAACACTTGATCATTTTGAAATCAAAAATTGCTTCTGAAAGTCACCATGGTGTTTGATGACTATGCCTCCTGGACAAAAAGAGGCTGATATTTATGAAGAGAACACCCAACCCTTCAGTATGTCTTCTTTTGCACATTGTTCACACTGGATTTGCTTGAAAATCAGAGAATGTAGTCACCAGGTCTATTGAAAAGGGCCTCCAAAAGGCTGAAAAACATGTTGCATATACCAAACAACAACTTTAAAAGATTAAAAATTCTTTGAAATTGCTTTTTAGAGTCCCACCGGGCATGAAAAAAATTGTTGTCAATAGATTTTTACCCTTCTAAATGCAATTTTCAACAACCTATTGAAACATGGAAACCTCCTTCAAATGTGGGTGATCTGAGCGAAGGAGGAATCTCCAGAGTGAGCTGGTTCTCCGAATGATAAATTCTATTCTAAATAACTTCTGAGGAAAGGGATAAAAGGTGACTGAAAACTAAAACCTATTACTACCAGATGACTTTAATGATTCAATGATGATTCTGATCTCTTTCTCACAAACAATTTTTAGATAAACAAAATATTTCACAACTTCTCATGAACAATTGATACATAAATAATTTGCATGAAGACCTGACTTGAAGCACAACATGCAACCTATATTCTGAACTTTTTGTATTAAGAATTACAGTTTAAGGACAAAATAAGGACTCTATAAACTTAAGTCACAAGATAAAATCAAACCGAAACTGCAAGTTTAACACAAAAATGAGAAGCAAGAATGTTGTCTTTATTCAACTAAAGGATAATGCCACCATCTGAAACTGAGTACAAAAATAGTGTTCACAAGCTCAAAAAATGCATACAAGCCAAGAACTCTAATATGAACTGAGAGAGGAGAGCTAAAAATACTAAGTCTTTTGAAAGGCATCACTCTCAAGAAACCCTAATCCGAGCTCAGAAAAAGCTCAAGGAAAAGGCTTTCAAATTGTCTCAAAAAAATTGCCTAAAAGTAGAAAAAAGCACACTGCTTTTATGATGAACCTGTCAAGCCTCTAAAAATAGGTTGAATCTGCTTTAAGAGCTCAAAAACACATTATCTCTCCAAGATAAGCCACAAATCTGACCAAGAGAAGAAGTGAATAAAAATCTACTAAAAATAGCAAGAAATCATAAAACAATTTATAGGATATTGCTTTATGATTCTGCTTTACAAGATTGCAGATTTGAACAAACTATCTATTTTTTACAATTAAAGATTAAAATCTTTTGCAAAAAAGAAAAACTTCTTATCCCTCCATTACAATAATTTGATTTTCTCAAAAAATCATAAAAATATTAATGCACATCATTATCTTCTCATCTTCTTATTAAAAATCTATCATTGATTTCTTTAAAATCAATCAAAATCAGAAGCTCTAAGTGTATAATCATCAAAACCTAACCCTAAATTATAAGGCATTTACCATTACATTTACATTGATAATACATATTCAAGCCTTCATATTTCACTAAGGCAAAAAGAATAAGTCTTAAAACTTAATAGATCAACTTAGCACATGAATTTTTCACCTCCCCACATATACATTACACTCAGACTTTAATTCAAATGCAATGAAAAGATTACTCCACTCGAATTTCCCCATGTGCCTTTAACCGAACAATTCAGATAATGATAAGGTCGAAATAGGGTTTCAACAAAATGAAGTTAAACCCTAATCATCACTTCACTTCTCACTCTCCACTTTGAAAGAAAAGAGCTCTTCTTGTAAACATATCACCATGATTCATCTTGGACTGGTACCCAAATGCCTTGAGAACTTCATCATGCTCCTTCCTGTAACTTCACCTTGCTTGGCCAACCATACCATGAGCTCGAGTTTTTTTAAAAATCTCTAAGAAAGAGCTCGTTCACGGGTATGTCTTCTACTTCTATGCACAATGTAAGTTATTCAATCATGGCTTCTATAGCTTCATATTTTTGCTCACTCTTGGTCTTACAGCCATGGCTAACAAAACCTTTAATGCATCTACTTGTATCTTCTATGTTCACTTCTACTATGAAAGCTCAAATTTCATATTGAGAGCTCGAAGTCTTACTTTATAGACACTTTGTAAAGCTCTTGGCCATGGCTAGGGTGCTTTTCCACAGATCTCGACTGGTGAGTAGCGCCAAAACACATACTGTCTCCTTCTAAAAAAATTGACCATCTTTACTTAAGATTACATGGCCATGTATAGGCTGCCATACATGTATTGTAAAAAGCATTTTTTGAAATTTTGGGCTTGACCCAAAATAGGAAATCCACCTTCTTGTGTATTAGAAGACAAATCTGCATATGGGTATTTGAAACTTTTGAATAAAAATGTATTTTCTCCATTTTGAAGCTTCACTCAACACAGGAAATTCGCATTTTGTATTCTATTGTTGTCTCATGCGAAACCTTCACATGGGTTATTGTGATTATTGTATTTTCTATATTTTGAAAGCAAAACCAAATGTGGGTATTATATATTCATTCTGCATTCAGTTTATAAGCTCAGTCCATTAGAACTAATGGTCTATTTTCCAACTTCTAAAATAAAAGAATGACATGGGTATTGGCATATCTTGAAGAAAATGCATGTATTCTGATTTCTCTTCAGACCTCGACCACCAGTTCTTTTTTCATTTTTTCTTGTTATTTACTTAACAAACTCTCTCATGGATATCACTGGAAATGGTGTAAAATTTGTATGTTTGTTGTATTTAGTGTATGGTTCAACCCATATGACCAGTGGTTTCTGCTTTTTATTAGTATTTCTGTGTCTTTTAATTTCCTCCATACAAATACTTGATAGTTAGAAGGGAACTAAGCATTGTCTGAAAACTCTCGTATGAAAAAATACTTAATCTTGCTATTCTTGAAAAAACGCATCCATATGAGTAAATTGGAAATGCTGAAAATCTAATTCACATAGTAATCTACCTTCTTAAGCTTTCTTCATGGAAATATTGTAGAAATTTTGTCCTTCACAAGACCTTCTCCTGAGTATATAGCATTTTTTTGTACATCTTGTTTGTATTGCATTGAAAACTTGATGTCCTTTCGGCCTCTTATTGTCTGAAACCCTCTCATATTTGTATTTTAATAAATTTGTTCATGTGTACTTTTCCTAACACCTATAACTCACTGAAGATAATTCTAGATAGACATTTTACTTTGATTGTTGTCTTCAGCTAAACATTGATACATGGTTCTATTTGAACATCCTTCCAGCCTTGAATGAGCCGTTTGTTTCTACACACTACATTTAATGAAAGCTCACATGTTTCCTTAAAATAATAGCTCAGAAACACATTTTGGAATGAAACTATTATCATTTTATCCTATGATTCTTAATTTTGTATTCACTTATTAGTCGATTGGAACTGGTGATTCATTTGACACTTGAAAGCACTATCTGTCTTTTGTACTCTTGAGCAACATGGTACTCTTCATGCATTTTTATGTTTCACTTAGTAAACTTTTCTTTAACTCTACTCTCCTTCACGATGAAAATTAAAACAATACTATTTAATAAGGCACAATGTATGCCTATTCACTATCCTTGACTTAAAAGAATACTGATGAACTAGAACTTGCATTACATATATGATTATGATCAACAAGATAACATAGAACATGAACTTATATAACAATATTTGATGTAAATGTACTCAGCTAAATTGATTGAGTAAACTAAACTCACTATTCACATGTAGCCTTCAGAAACTTGACCAGATCATTATGAATGTACAGTTGGTTTAGTTGCTCGATAGATAACTCTGTTTACTCTTTCAGTTATATTTCCTTTCACTTGATGAATATGATGATGTATTCTTAAAATCAGCCCATTAATGAATAGGGCAGCATGCCAAGCTCTACCCTTGTGGGAGGCCATTTTTTTCCACATGCTTGGTCTTCAAATAATGTTTAGCTTCATGACTTTACCTATACCTATACAAGGAAACAAACAATGTTAGCATAAAAAACAAAATATGATGATCATGATATTGTTATCTCTCCTCAGCTGATTTGTTTTGTACTGCACTTGATTGATTGTTTCAATGCATGATTAATAGTGGACTATACTATTGCGGGTGCCTCATATAGGTTACTTCATAATGAGAGCCACTGTCACCCCCTCTTTTCTCTTATAGGTCGATGGAGCTCGAAAAGACACAAGTGCACCATTCATCGTCAACCATCGACCAAAATAGGCAATGATGATTATGTTGTTTACTCACATGTTTTCTTATTTGCATCTTCAATAGTATAATGCACTATAAGTGATTTGTTGTGGCAGTCATGTCCACTACTTGTGTGGATATTTAATTTCAATTCTTGCTTTTCATTTGAACAAAAAATGCATTTAAATGTAATGTTGTAATAAATGATTCTTGAAATCAAATGAAGCCTTGTAAAATATGAGTTCTTTCAAGAAATAAATGAAAGCATTTAAAGTGCTATGTTGCTCATTTGCTCAATTTTGTACCTCATTCATTTCTGGAATATTTGAATGGCATTCTGAAAACTCTACTTCTTCTTTAAAATGTATAACTGTTACTCAATGAATAATGATAATAATGTGAAACAACATTTAAACTCAATCTACAATTTCACCTCATGATGTAATAATGTTTAGCTAGCTCGACCAATCGAACTGTGGTTAAAAAGTGGTAACAACAACCACTTAGGGTTCCGCCCCCTATCGTAAGCCACTCTTCCTATAAACATGACGCAACATCAAAATACCAAGGGCTACCATCATGCATAAGAAACAAAGCCATAGTAGTACATATCTCATTAGTGGCTCAATCATACAATAGTTTAAACATCTTAAAAGTAACAAATAACTCTTGCATGGCTAAGTCCCAAAGTATATTATGAAATAAGAACACCAATAGACATATTTTAAAAGTTCTTCTCTTTAAAATCAACACTTTAGCCTCTGGAAGAAAAGGTACACATAACTCAAAATTAGATACAAGGAAAAAAAACATCAAGCATGAAAAAAACAAAAATCTCAAATGTTCACATCATCCACATAAGTTAGACTATATAATCTCATAATACCACAAAGGTAACAAATACACCATGCATGGCTTAATTCCAAAGTACCACATAGGTGTGATATGTAACAAGCAAGACTAATTTCACAAATAACGACATCATACAAAACACCACATCTCACACAAAATAAACAAACCACCAAAGGTATCCTAGGCTTCAAAAAACTTAACAATTTACAATTCACAAAATTTAAGCTATATTCTTTTGAAGTAAGATTCTAAAGTTTAGTCTACTTTTAAAAGAATATCATAACTCCTAATCTGTCATCGACAAACACGTCATGCCCATCACCAATTCAATGAGCCAAAGATTATTAAATAATATTTTAACAATATAGATGCATTATGTCATTCCTATAACAAAATAAATCTAAAATCCCCTTAACTAACATTAACATAAATTCAAACTATAAAAAAAATTCCTATAATTGAAATAAGCGTATTTATATGTTTGATCAGCTGCACATTATAATTAAGAAAGAAAGAAACATACACTAGTGATCACTCACGTTTTAAAACTCATACTATGACTTTAGTTTACTTAAAGCTCTCCATTAATCATGCATGGATAGAGCACACTATGGTAAGACTGTAAGTTAAACAAGATAACTCATATATCAAATGCTTGGCGCCAAACTCAAGGAGAAACTTAAGTAAATTCTATTACATGTGTAGTACAAAAACTACATATAGTCTAAAATCTTTAAGACGCAGAACATAGTGTTCAAGATCTTATAACATAGAGTTAACTAGTCTTAGATTCCTCATTAAGAAGATTCAATGCCAAATGGGAATGATGTAAAAACAAAAGTAAAATTCTTAATATCATTACAAAGTTGGACAATATATTCAACAAAGACTAAGTATTCTAAACCAAAAATGAAGGACTTGAATTACCAGTACTTTGTGGCGCACCTCAGACCAATAGTCAAGATTATGGAATTCAGTTTACACATTATAGAAGTCTAGATATGATTAAAGCTAAACAACATATGCACTTCAAATCAAAGGCGACGACTTCCTTAGGCTAAATATATATAATTTACAAAGAGACTAATACCACAGCAAATAAGAACAATATAGAATGCTAATAAAATCAGGGATATTATTTAAATCTATACACCCTACCATGTTTGAGTACCACTGCTAAGTCATGTTACTAATGGAATTAGGGGGGTTTATTTAATCATCCAATCGCTTCTTTGTTTGAGTGTTGAAAACAATTGGGTGTGCATGGCTGGCCTTAATTCCGACACTATCTATTTAGGAAACACTTGACTATTCAGGGATCACCTAACTATTTTCTAAATATTTCTAACCATATGTATATATTTTAAACCCAAAAATGCAGCAACCTGTGTATAATGCATTTGACAAAATGGACTTACATTTCATATAATTAGCATTTCTATAATAACAATGTGTGACCAAAGAAAAGGAAACAACACATGGAGAATGCCCGTAACTAAAGATCAAAAGAAGAACATAAGATGGCGTGGTGGTTAAGTTAAGTAGAACTTGCATGGCGAGCAAAAGAAGAGATTGCAAGAAAATTGTTTGCAGTAACATTGATATAGGAAATTAGATATCCCCATTCCTAAATCTCATGATTCAAGTTAATACATGAATGATGTTCAAGTAACCATATATGGTGCCATGGTTCCATTTCATGTAATCACCATCAAGAATGATACGACCAACTAGATAGAGGGAAATCATAATATAAAAATGATTCTAAGTTTTTTTTAAATGTCGATTTAGAAGCAACAACATGCCAACATAACAACTCAAGAAAATTCTCCTCTATTTTCAGGGATTTATTTCCTATTCACAAACAACAACTATGAAATTATAATTGGCACAAGCTAATGAGAGAATAATTAATATCAATCTTAAATCTAGAATCTTTGAAGAAAGAGATAACTCACTGATTTCAAATCAAGTTGTTCAAGAGTTTCCAAATGGAATTTAAATTGAATTCTCAACAAGAAACACTAGACAATATTCTAACAGGAAACTTCACAAGTCAAAGAGCTTACTTAAACATACATAAATTAGCTACCACAATAATGGTCTATCTGGGCGCTTAAAGTTATGGACTATGAACTTTCTTTAAAATTTGAAATCTTATTCTAATTATTTCCCTATTTCCTGTGCAGGTATGATGAAGTCAATCTTTTCCTTCAACAAGAAATGTTATTATCAAATGGATAACTTTCAAATAATATTTCCAAAAATGCAAATAAAAATATTGCAAAACAAGAATGAAAATTATTTTAAAGACTTGAAAGTTGAGCTGAAAATGAAATCTAAAGCTTATGTCAATCCTGCTTTAAACACTGGCTATTTGATGATGAGATCCAAACTAAACCAACCCAATAATACATTTTACAATCAAAATTGAGATGAAATCTTTTTCTAGAACAACTGCCATGCATAAATTTCCTAAAAGCTACTATCGTAAAAAATTCTTCCAAAACATTGTCGTGAATGAAATTGCAACCCCCAAAGAAAAACTTTTAATGCAATTAACTACCTCTAGTTACAAAACCCAACTGATTGTATTCATGCATTCCAAAAATTCATCAATCAGTTATAATCATTAAATATCTAATATATTTTCCCTCAAGTCATGTTTTCAGATATTTTTAACTTGTTAAAAACAACTCTTTTAAAATACTTTCTTTTCACATAAATCATATTTCCACAAGTAATTCATTAATTACTTTTAAAGAAACACCATTTCACAAAATTAACATTCTCTTTTAATCAAATGACTTGTTTAGTTTAAATTAATAAATTAAACCATAAACATAAACATAATTTTTTTCGTCTAATATTTAAACAAATTTGTATTTAATCAAATACATATTAAAAAATTAGCCATTTAACTAAATTAAATAGTAATCAATTTCCAAATAAAATAACACAACAAAATTGGCATGACAAAACAAAACAACAAACGACAACGGGCGACAATTAGATACTCGTTCACTGAAGAACGGTGGTTAAACGAGGACCTAACACTATCTCTGAACCATCATAATTTTCATTAGATTGGGGTACACTCAGACCTAACAAGCAGGTGGAGATGATACCTGATACCTGTATCTGCATAAAACATCACTTGTTAAACATATTATCATATATCAAAAAACACACCTTGAAGTAGAACCGCCATATAACAAGGTTCACAAGTGAGTAGTGCTACACTGTCTTCTTCACTAGGACTGACAAGGATCATTATATCATAAACATCAATCACGTCATGATAACCCCATTAAAACTCAAAAATAGCATAACCATAACACACACACGTCATTCATAATGTCTTCATATGAACTTAACCAGATAATCTCGATATTCAATAAATCACCCACAAAGTTTAACAACTAACATAAAATCAGTGTCATAACTAGAAGCAAACAATATAGTATCCTAAATAGCTAAATGACTAGCAACCGAAACACAAGCAATATGATACACATAGTAGCAACTGGAGGGGTACTACACATAGAGAGACATAGTTCACAAGCATCAAAACATCATCCTCAATAGTTGAATACTTGCAGCTTTCTTTTAATACAATTTTCATAATATCCTCAACATTAACAATAAATAGCAACTCATAGATAACCAACTTATAGGTTGACATCAATGACAACACTTCATTCATGTTTCCATTCTTGCAATAGATGAAACAGTTACAAAATACATGCAGAGGGTTGATGAGCTAGTAAGTGCAATGAGAGGTCTCAATGGACAAGTCAAACAACCTAGAGTGGTAAAGAAAATTCTCAGATATCTTCTTGATTCTTATAGTGAAAAGGTTTCTTCTATTAATGAAGTTGCAAATTTTAATACATACACTATAGATCAGTTGTTTGACACACTATCTTCATATGAAATTAGAAAAAATGGTCTAAAAAATGGTACAAAAGTGGAGACTACTTTCAAGGATGGAAATTAAAAAAGTTTGAAGAGTCAGATGAAGATGATCTTGATGATGTTGAAGCTAACTTTGTAAGAACGATGAAAAGTAGCACTGGTAAGTATAGAGGAAAACTACATTTCAAGTGCTTTAGTTGTGGACTTATAGGTCACTATGCTTCAAGATGTCTAAATAAAGATGTGAACAATAAAAGAAGAACAAAGAAAAGATGATAAAGAAAAGTTATTATGTTACAAAAGATGCTAGTATTACTGATGATGAATCTAATTATGGAGATGATAATAATGAATGCTTGTTCTTGATTGCTAACTCTAAAAGTTGTGTGAAGGAAAGTATTCTAAAAAAGAACTTCAAAATATTAAAGATACTTTGGTATCTACTTTTCATGCTAGACATGATAAGAACTATTAGGTTTTTGATAGTGACTACTCTAATAACATGACCAGAGACAAAAGCAAGTTTTTTAAACTTGAAAATTATAATGGAGGACTAGTTAAATTTGGAAATGATTTTGGTACTAATATTTGTTGAATAAGATCAATCAGTTTTGATGGCAACCATAATATTGAAGATGTTTACTATGTTAAAGGAAGGTTTTGTCACAATTGTGTGTCTCACTTTTAGGACATATTGATTTTTTCCTAAAGTCACATTTTTTAGAAAAACTAATGGTTTTAGCCTTAGAAAGTTCCATCTAAAGGGTTTTAATTGAAGAGGGATAGATAAGAACCCCTTAAATCAAACCCTCTTGGATAGAACATCTCTAGTATTAAATCATACCCACAATAGAGTCTCCTTCACACCTATCAAAATAATGGTAAAAAAACACATTTACTTTACCTTTTGAGGGATTAAATAATGTCATTTAAAAATAATATTTTTCAAGATTGTAGCCCTCAAAATAAGCTTTCCAACAAGTATATTTTTGATATGTTTTAATTTTATCTTGTAGTTAATTTTCAATTTTTACTACACATAGGTTTTTCTTTGAACACCATGATCTTCATTCTACAGAGGTGGAAAAGTAGTAAACCATTATAAAAAAATTTACAAAATAACCTTTTCCTAGGTATTGATGTCCTTGTTTCACCAAACAAGAAAAAATTGATTTCAATATATACAAAACAAGTTAGGTTGTACGACACACATGGATGTCAAAATTATAGTTAGAATGACTTCAAAAATTAATTAAAAAAAAAATGTGTAACGAAAAATTATGAAAAAATATCTGTTCCCTAGATATTGATGTTGAGAATCTTTTTCCAAAAAATAGAATTTTATCATTTATAGAAAAAAAGTTATGTTGTATGACATAAACATTACTTTCTGAAAAGAAAAGAAAATCTATTTAAAACTACATATTAAAGGAGATGTTGAAATATTCATGAGTTATTTTGAAATTTAATATATATATATATACATATATGTATGTGTATACAGATATGTATGTATATATATATATGTATGTATATACATATATGTATGTATATATATATGTATGTATATACATATATGTACATATATATATATATATATACATATATATACATATATATATATATATACATATATATATGTATATATATATATGTATATATACAATGTATACAAAAATTGTCACAAATCACTAGTTACATCATCATCAAATTCTTAATGGTTGAGCTACTATAGGTATTAGAAGATGAAGATTCAATTAAAATATTGATGTAAATGTCCATCTTGGGGGAAAAGTGAGACACAGTATTATGATTTCACCCAAGCTTGAGGAATAATCTTTAGAGTGTTGGAAAAATGTGTAGCAAAGGGTATAATATTCTATTTTAAGACAATGGATGTGAGATCAAAAAATGATATAGAACTATGATTACTACTAATAAGAGGATAGATGGAAATATCTATGAGCTAAATGGTGCTCATGGTCATTGCTTTATGAATTAAATTAATAATATTTGGTTATGTCACAAGAGGATGTGTCACATCAATTTTGACAACCTGGTTAGAATCAGTTTAGTTCAAGAAGTGAGCAATGTACCAAGAATTACAAAGCCTATCAATGTTGTTTGCAAAGATTGTCAATTTGGAAAAAAACAAAGAGTAGTTTCAAAGGAAAAGAGCAATCCGCTACTAGATTATAGGAATTGATATATATAGTCTTTGTGGTTATAAAAGAGTGAGAAGTGTACAAGGTGATAGAAATTTCATGCTTTTAAATGATGATTACTCTAGAATGACATGGGTTACTTTTCTTAGAGAAAAATATGAACTTCTATATGGATTCAAAGCATTCAAAGCTATATTGAAAATGAAATGGATTTGAAGATAAAAAAATTAATGTCTAACAAAGGTGAAGAGTTAACCTCCAATGAATTTAACATGTTTTATGACAATCATCGAATAAAGAGGCACTTTTTTGTCCCTAGGAATTCTTAGCAGAATAGAATTGTTGGAAGGAAAATAGGACTATTCAAGAAGTTGCAAGGACTCTAATAAAAGAAGATAAACTACTAGAAGTCTATTGGAGAGAAGCAATTCATACTGTTTTTACATACTTATAGAGTTTAAGCCAAAACTATTAGCACAAAGACTCCCTATGAGTTGTGGTATAGAAGGATTCCTACTATCAAGTACATTAGAGTGTTTGGGCACAAATTCTATATCAGAAGAGATGATAAAAAATTAGGAAAATTTTATTTAAGGTCTGATGAAGGTATCTTCCTTGGATATTTTACTAAACTAAAAGCTTATAGATGTTATAACAAAATGCTAAGAAGAATTGTTGAAAGTGAAAGTGTCAAGATTGATGAAGATTTACATAATTCATTTGTAATAGATGGATATGAGTTATATGAACCTACTTGTAGAGAAAAAGAAGAAGAAAGGCTAAGGAAAAATAATTTTATAATGAAGAGGAAGAAACTCTAGAAAAGACGCCTATGTATGTGTAAAGAGATCCTTCTAAAGAATAGATCATTGGAGATAAAAGAAAAGGTGTGTTAACAAGAAGAAAAGATACTGAAGCTGAGGTAAATCTATGTTTAATTTCTAAATGTGAACCAAAAATAGTGAGTGAAGCATGCATAGATGAAAATTGGATGAAGGAATGAAGGAAGAACACATGCAAATTGAGAAAAATCAGACTTGGGAACTAGTTCCTAGACCTAAAATTAAGAATATAATTAAAACTAAGTGGATATTCAGAAACAAGTTGAATGGGAATGGAGAAATGATAAGAAACAAGGAAAGGCCCATGTGTAAGGGTTACTCAAAGGTTGAAAGAATGGGATTTGAGGAAACATTTTCTCTATTGGATATAATGGAAGCAATCAAATCTTTTTGGAATTTACATCTCATAAAGATTTCAATGTTTATTAGATGGATGTGAAATTTTCTTTCTTGAATGGAGAGTTAGAAGAAGAAGTTTACATGGAATAACTAGAATAATTTCAATTATCAGATCAACCATTTATGGTTTTCAAATTGAAGAAGGAATTGTATGGATTAAATCATGCTCCCAGAGCTTGATATGCAAGATTGGAATGATATTTGATACAACAAGCATTCAATAAGGGTATCACATATAGTAATCTTTAATTGAAATTTGAAAAAAGACAAAATATAGATAGTGATTGTGTATGTGGATGACATTATTTTTGGAGAGAATGAAGCCATGTGTAAGATATGTGTAGAGGAGTTGTGGAAAGAGTTTGATATGTCAATGTTTGGGGAAATTAATTTCTTCCTTGGATTACAAATAAATCAAGTATAGTTACTCCTATAGTTTCCAATATGTACTCCTATAGTTACTAGTTGAAAATTGAGCAGGAATGATGAATCACCTAGGGCTACTAAGAGAAAATATAGATCTATGGTTTGTGGAGTACTATAGCTAACTTCTACTAGACTGAATATCATGCATGTAGTTTGTCTTGTGGCTATATTTCAAGAAGATCCTAAAGAATCACATGTTTCCACATTAAAAGGGATATTTAGATATCTAAAAGGAACTCTGGATTATGGCTTATGGTATCTAAAGGATGCTAATTTCACATTAAGTGCATACATATATGTAGATTAGGTTGGATGCATTGATGATAGGAAAAATACAAGTGGTGGCACATTCTTTCTTGGATGAATATTTGTGGCATGGTTAAGTTAGAAGAAAGAAATTCATTTTCCTTATCTATCATAGAGGTTGAGTACATTTCAAAATCTTGTTGCACACAAGTATTGTGGATGAGATAGAAATTAAAAGATATTAGAGTGGTGCGTAATGATCCTATTTCTACCTTTTGTAATAATACAAGTGCAATTAACATTTCAAAGAATCTAGTGATGCATTCAATGAAAAAACATATATCAATTAGGTATCACTTTTTCAGAGAGGAAGTTGTGGATAATAAGGTAAAGCTTGAATATGTACCTACAAAGGATCAAATTGTTGACATATTCACTAAGGCTCTTCCTAAGGACATATTTGAGTATCTCTAAGAGAAGTTGGGGGTTACTACTAGGCCTCCATCTTTAAACTAAATGCATATGGAGATGCATCAATCTAGTACATCCATGGATTCATTTTTTTTTTGGACTGGTGATGGTAGATACCTCTCAGAGGGAGTAGGTATTGGCATTGTTGCAATATGTGTTTTCATTTTATAGAGGTTGTTTGATGTGTACTCCTAAGGGGTCTATTTAATATAGTTTCAAGTATATTTGTTCAATTTCATAGGGGTTAACAATGAAAAAAAAAACTACCCTTTTCCATTGATGTCAAAGGGGGAGAGTGAAGCATGTGAAAATAAAACAAAATATGAAATATCAACAAAAGTGTAGTATGTTGAAAGGGGGAGAGATATCCATTCCTATCCATGGAGAGAAAATTTGTGTTCAAAGCTAGTGTGTGTGTGTGTTTCATGGTTTTTCACAACTTGTGTCACCATCAATGACAAACAGGGAGATTATTTCAAGTATGAAGGTCTTGTCATTGATGTAAATAGTGCAATGCTTGAGAGAGAGTGTTTCTTTGGTTAGTTGCATTATGTTTTCATAAGTTAAGTTATTTTTGTTAACCTCTAGTGTTTCTTTGATAAGCTTCCTAGTAAGGTTTTGGTAGTGGTGAATATTTTGAGGATATTGAGAAAATTGTGGAAAAGAAGAGAGTGTGTTGTAGTGGTTATTAGTATTGTAGAGTTATTTGTTTTTGATAATAGGAAAAATAAGTTTTGAATGGACCCAAAACCATTTACAATAGGTTTTGGAAGGACCCGAAACCTTCAATTTTTAAGGGAACCCAAAACCTACACCAAGAAGAACAAGCTGCCAAAAAGATAGGAACAAAAACAACTAGCAACACCACAAGAAGACAGTAAGCCAACACCCAACCAAAAGCTAGCGGGCAGCCCAAGAAAGAACTAGAAAACTACAAGAGTCTAACACATATTGGTTTTTATGGGACCAACAACCCACTACAGATCTGGAACAAAGCTCCATCAACAAAAGTTACAAAGCTGTATAAACCACACTTTCTGCCATTATAGGAAGGGTAACTACTAGTACATAGGGCAACCATTGTTGCCTTCAAAGACCATCTGATCTCTCCACCTCTATGGGAGAGATTTCGAAGCTCAACCATATCATGGTGACTACAACACCCCTTATCCTTAAGATAGAACTCCAAAAAGATCAGCTCTCTTTTCAAGATCTCCACCTCAATAGAAGATGAGCAAAATAAATTAGCATAAAGGCTAGCCTCAGCTTTCTTGATACTACAAAATAGGGCATATTCAACCCCCCAACATTACATCTAGGTGTACTCAAAAGCATCCCACTCCACCTCAATAGGAGAGAAGTGACGACCAGCCACATCCATCTTCCCCTCAATAGAAGATAGGACTGAGATATTGAATAAGTGTTGTTAGTACATGGAGATATCTTTATGATTTTGTGTCTGGAAATAATATGAGGTGCTGAAAATAGCTGATATGATATCTTTGGTGCTTGTTTTCCACTTTCTTTTGAGTAAATTTGATAAAAAGTAGAAATTATGTGGTGAAGGTGTGATGATAGGATCAAAATGTGCTATGAGATATGATCCAAATTTATTTTGTATTGATTTTATTTCTATACTATTTAGATATGTTGGTTAGAAGTGTTTAAATATTCTATATGTAGAATTTGGATTCATGTGCAAAAAAAATTATGTTCATGAGTATGTGGACTAGATTTTTAGTGTTGATTATAGAGGTACATCTGGGAGAAATGTTCTTTCTCCACATTTATATACATTTTTGCTTTAGTGATTGCGATTTTGAATGAGAGTTAACAATGCTTGTCTCTTGCTTGTGCCAAGATAATTCATGGTTTGGTGTACTAGAATAAGGTCTTTTGGGTTACAATGTGTTGTAGTGTTTGGTAGTGATGTTTGGATGAATAGGATATTTATAATCTTCAAGTGAAATTTCTTGCAAAGGATTTTCTTAGTTTCCAGTATGTTCTTGGATCATGTTTAGGTGAAGTTTTTTGTTCAGTGAGCTCAGATTGATCAAAGGAAGGGTGTACTCAAATGTTTAATGTGTTTGCATGAATAAGGACCAACCTAGTGTTTACACTACATTCAAATATTTACAATTATTAACCGATGTGTAGTGTGGTGTGTGAGAGGAATTTTTGGTCCCAATTAAGTTTTTAATTGATGCACTTTCATTCCTATCCACCATGGGAATTCTTAATGCCAACCTATTTTGAATTTGTAAAATCTAAAGGTGTGCATAGCTAACTTGAAGATTCTTTTCAAGTTAAATGGATGATAAATGTATAGGGTGAGTTGATGTGAGTTGAAGTATGGCATAGAAATCAATATAATGGAATAGAGTTGGATGTTGTAAGTTTGAACTTCAAAGTATCATTCATACAAGACTGTGAAGGCGTTGGAGCTATTGTGGTGGATTATCTATTGCATTGAGAAGTTTTTCTTTGTGTAACAATCTATCTTCTTTTCTTCTTTCTATTTTTAATGTAAGCCTAGGTTGTGATCCCTTCTAGAGAGTGTGTCCTATTTTGGTAGTGAGCCTTTGTACAATGTTTTCAAATTAATTATATATTATGAGCTAATCCTCATCATGGTTTTTCTCTCATTCAATTTTCCACATAAATATGGTGTTCTCTTATTTATGGTATTTTTTTTAAGTTGTTATTGTTATCAATAGTTTTGCACCCTACTGAATGCAGTATTCAACAAACTTCTAAAACATGGAAACCTCTTTTAGATGTGGGTGATCTTAGGCGAAAGAGGAATCTCCAGAGTGAGCTAGTTCTTTGAATGATGAATTTTATTCTAAAAAATTTTCTGAGGAAAGGGATGAAGAATAACTGAACATAAAAACCTATTTCTAAAAGATGATTCACCAAACTTATAAGAATTCAGACCTAATCACTCATAACAACTTCTCTATTGTAGTAATCCTCACAATATCATTGGCACATATCCCATCAGTGATTTGCATGAAGACCTGGAAAACAAATACAACATGCAACCTGAAACATGTAATTCTAAAACACAACCTATAACAGCAAGACATGAAAGGATTTCAATATGAAAATAGAAGTATATCAGATTGCTATTACAAAATTTGAGACAAAAAATAAGGAGAAATCTACTACTCTATTAAAACTAGAAGAGTGTCAATCTTTCCAAACTGAGTATCAAAAGGTTTACAAGCTCCCCAAAATGAGTAAGGGAAAAAAACTGATCTAAACTGATGAAAATGGAGAGTTGAAAGACTAAATCTATCAAAAGAACACTCAAGGAGATCCTAATCTGAGCTCAGAAAAAGCTCTAGGAAAAAAGGTCTCAAACAAACTCAAAAAACTGCTTAAAAGCAGAAAAAAGCACAATGCTTTTATGATGAACCTGTCAAGCCTCTAAAAATAGGCTAAATCTGCTTTAAAAGCACAAAAACACCTTATCTCCCAAAGACAAGTCTGAAATCCAACCAAGAAGAAAATTTAGTCAAAGATCCGCTAAAAATAGAAAGAAAACATAAAGCAACTTATAGAATATCGCTTTTATGCTTCTAGTTTACAAAATGCAGATTTTTTTACAATTTGTTTATTTTTGCAACTAAAAGATTGAAAATATTTTACAAAAATAAATAATCACCCTTATTCCTCTATTACAATAATTTAGTTTTTCCCAAAAAAAAAATCATAAAAACATACTACACAATGTCATAACCTATCAACTCCATAACTGATTTCTCCAAAATCAATCAAAAATAAAAAACCCAAAAAAAATATGGCACTAAGCATAAGGCATTCATAAATCTTATCTCATTGTCTTCTCATAAAACAATAACATTAAAATGCTCAAGTCCCGAACTCATTTTTCCTAAGGCACAAGATAATTTTAGCTCAAATCCTAAAGTCCCTAGATACAACCCTAGGCATAAGAAATTTGGCCTCTAAACATATTAAATTTAGATTTTGGAAAACATAAGTCATAAACTTAAAATTTCAACCCCACCTTGGATTTTGACATATGCTCAAAATCGAACATTCTGGATGATGATGATATTCGAATTAGGCATGAGGAAATAGGATCAAACCCTAATTATCATTCATTTCACTCGTGACTTGAGAAGAAAGGAACTTTGTCTGAAAGAAATCTGCCACCATGATGATGTCGAATTCAAGCTCGTGTGCTTCAGTAACCCTCTTCATGCTTCAAATAACTAAGTCTCCTCCAGTGGGTGAGCCTCTTTTCATGGAAAAATATCCTTTCTACTTCATTATTTTTAATATCAAGAAGCCCTAAGGGTGCAGCCTGTTCATTTCTAACTTTCTCTTACCTTCATTTCTCCATGCCATTATGAGTTCAAGCTCAACTTCTACAGTCCACTCCATGAAAGCTCAACTTGTGTTCTGGTGTTTCTTTACCATGTAGAGGTAAGCTTTATTTAATGTTTCTTGTAATCTCTATTTTGGCCCTAAGGCTGTGGTGAACTCACTCTGATGTCTTTATTATGAATCTTCTGTGTGCTTCTCGTGCTCACTGTTGTGTAACATTCTGATCATAAGAACTTGGCCACTCTTCAAAACTTGAAATCATGCCTTGGGAAACTAAAGAGAAAGCTATGGCTGCGGATTTAGACTCTATTAGAATTTTAAATTGGTAATTTTATTTGTTCTATAGAATCCCTAAAAGGCTTTCTTTATCTCGTGAACTTCTAGCCATGTTCAGGCCATGCCAAAAGAGCACTATACGACATGAACTCTTGACTTTTGGGCTCGACCCAGAACAAAAAAATTCCTATTATATCTTTTTGATACTATTTCTACACATGGGTACTTCTGTAGCTATCTCCTTTGCATTTTGAAACAAAACTAAAGATGGGTACTCAAAAATCTTAAAGGAAACTACATTTTCTGTGTTTTATGCTAAACTAGAAATGGGTCTTTTGAATTATTGAAGGAAAATGCATTTGCTTCTCTTCTGAACTCGATCCAGCACAGTAATCTTCATATTTGTAGTCGTATTGCTTTTCTTTTCTGTCTCTTTTGTGGTTTTTATGAAAATCATATGAGAACTGAATTCCTTCTACTTTGAGGCTCGAAACAATACAGAGATTTGCATACTTTGTATTTAAACTAATGTTTAAAATAAAACCCATATGGGTATTACAGATTATCATTTTTTTGTCCTTCTGAAACTCGACCATCAGTTTGAGAGCTTCTGTCTTGCTGAAAATTCATGCTTTCACTCCTGTCTCCATGACAATGTGTTTTTGGTAGGACCTCTTGTAGATAAAAAGGCTTTACCAAAAATCTTTAGTATTGCTCCTTCTGTACTTTTGAAACAGAATTCACATGTAGGTATTTAAAAAAAATAGAAACTATAAATTCATTTATGGATATAAACTCTACCCAAAACCATAACCTTAACCTAAACTTCTGAAACAAAATACTATCATGGGTTTGGAGATTTTCAAAACAAAAGCATATTTTCTTAATTTCTAATAGAACTCAACCTCCTTTATTTGCTTGAAATGGTGCTAAAATTGTATATTTGCTCGTGTTTCCTCCAGGATTTTGGCTCAAAAAACTAGTGATATTTTGCATCTACTTCTGAAACAAAAGATGCTTTGGATGTTTGCCTTTATTTTAACCTCCCTGCATTCTGCATGTCTCAAAAGAAAGCAACTCATTGTATCACTGTTACTTATTTTCAATATACCTTTAGAAGTATACAAGAATGTGATGAAACAACAAGAATTTGTGTGCTTGTTTATATTCATTGGCCCATATTACTAGGTATTTCATTTTGACATTTTTATAGCTCTCTTTATTTCATGAACCTCTGAGCCCAAATCACATAACTGTCATCAACATAGAGCTGTGACTATCCTAAATATGAAAATTTAGTACTCATTCTGAGAGTACTCTCCAAGTGCTAAGAATCCGAAAGATCTTTCTTGAATGCATATTCTAGAACCTCATATAAATGTGAAGCTCGAAACTGAAAATTCCATTATGGTCTCCTACTACATTATGTGCTCATCTTGTAGATATGACAAAAACTTTACTTCACTGTTCTGTCAAGACTTTGACTGAGTAATCCAAAAATGATCACAATCCTCCACATTTGTTGTATCTAATTCATGGCTTGACCCATTACAAGTGATGTCTTTCTTCACACTTGTATCTCACTAAAAATAAAATGAAAGTATATCACATTTGACTACTGTCAAGTCTACTTAATCATAGATACAGGAACTCCTCTGAGGTACCATCCCAACCAGAATGAATTCACTGTCTTTGTTGTAGTTCTTAATAACCAATACTAAACTCTAACATAGCAGCTTTCATTTTCTATATTTGAATTTTGTAGAGGCTTTACCTTTTTGTTCTTGGACTGTGACATTGCATTAGTACCACCTCCTTTACTCACTGGTTCATATCTACCTAGTAACTCAGAATCATTTAATACTCAAATGCACTATCTGCGTCTATTCCTATGAGCAACAAGGTACTCTTCATGCATTTTTATATTTCACTACACAAACTGCTCTCACAAACTGTTCTCTTTGATGATGAAAATTAGAAAAAAACATTAAGGAATATGTATGCCTATCCACTATCCAAAAGAGAAATAATGAATTGAAACTCACATGACACATGATTATAATCAGCACATAAAATGAAATAATTCAACAATTTCTGATGCAAATGCATTCTGTTAAATTCCTTAAGTGAACTAAACTCACTGTTCACCTATATCCTTCATAAAGAAATGTTGATCGTTATGAATGCATAGTTGGCTTCGTTACTTGATGGATAAATTTGTTTTACTATTTTAGTTTTATTTCATTTTGTTTGATGTATATGATGAAATATCTTTCAAAAGCAGCCCATTTAATGCATAGGGCAGCATGTCAAGCTCTACCCTTGTGGGAGCCCGTTTTACTCCACATGCTTGGTCTTCAAACAATGTTCAGCTTCATGACTTTACCTATACCTGCACAAGGAAGCAAACAGCATTAGCATAAAAAATAGAACATGTTGATTATGATGTTGATACTTCTCCTTCAGCTCACTTCTTTCAAACTACATTTGATTGAATTTGATTGTTTCAATGCATTGCTAATAATATACTATACTATTGTAGGTGTGTCATATGAGTTATGTCATAGTCAAAGCCACTGACACCTTTCTTTTCCTCTTATAGGTCAATGAAGCTCGAGATAAGGTGCACCATTCAACATCTAGCATCAATAATAAGGCAATGATGACTATGTTGTTGCTTATATGCTCTCCTTTCACATCTTCAGTAGTGCATTGTGCTGTTAGAAATGTATTGGAACAGTTATAGTTATATCCATGGCTTGTGTGGATCCTTGATTTCATTTTTTCTTTTCAGTTGAAAAGAAAAATGCATCTCATGCAATGTTGTAGTACTATTTTGATTGTGAAATCAAATTAAGCCTTGTAAAAAATATGAGTTCTTTTTTAAATGAATAAAAGCATCTAAAATGCTATTTTGCACATCTATTCAATTATGTCTTTCTTTTAAAACTGCATCTTCTAAATGGCACTTTGTAACTCCACCTCATCAAAATGCATAACTGATATTCAATGCATAATGATAATGATGCGAAACCACATCCGAACATGACACTACAATTCTACTTAATGTTAAATAACAATCAACCAGCTCCTCTATTTGAGCTGAGGCAAAAAATATGTAACATTTTGGCAATTTCCGCTATATGCTTGCCTACTAAGCATAGATAAGTGGCCTTTAAAATAATTCATTGGGCGTAGAGTCAAATCTACCCCTTCTTGAAACTTAGAAATTGAACAACACTCCAAAAGAGTAGGAAGGAAATCAAACAAAACGAAAGCAAACTAAAAGGCCCTAGTGGCCAACAAAACAATGTGCAACAGTGCTTAGAGAAAGTGAACTATTGAAATGAAATGTGCGAAATGCACTTATTTGCAAACCACTCTACTACAGTGAGATAACTTATCTCAAAGGCAGTGCTTGAGGTGGATCCCATTCACTGGGATAGACAACACCTCACTAGTCATCTTGGAAAGTTGGAATGCATTGTGGTCTTCATATTTGATAATCACATAAGGCCCATCCCATATTGCATCAAACTTGGAATGTCGTCCAAGACTACTTTTAAATTCATTCCACTTGAAGACTAGATCTCCAACAATGAAATCATGAGGCTTCACCCTCTTATCAAAAGTATTCTTCATTTGTGCTTGATGTATTTCTAGCTACCTCAAAGTTTCTTTTTTGGTTTCTTTGAGCTCAACTAGTTGTGCAAACCTCACTTCAAGAGGTTGTTCATTCAGCAACTCCAATTCTTTAACATAACTCAATCTTGGTAATTCAATTGAAATAGGCAACTTAGCCTCTCTGCCATAAGTCAAAACAAAAGGTGAACAACTAGTGGCTCTTTTAGGAGTTATTCTATCATCCCAAAGGGATAGCTTCAGCTTTTCATGCCACGTTCTCTAGTTATCTTCAACAGTCTTCTTGATTATTCGAATTAGATTCTTATTTGTGGATTCCGCTTGGCCATTACCTTGTGGATAATAATTTGATGAAGTGTTCAAATAGATGTTATTTTTGACAGACCAATCTAAAATATTTAATCCGATGAAAGCTAGACCGTTATCTGAAATGATTGAATCTGGGACACCAAATCTCTCAATGAGATCTTAATAAAAATTAAGCATTGAAGTCTCATTTGCTTCCTTTAAAGTGACAACTTTGGTCCACTTTGTAAAATAATCAGTGGCAGTAAGAATCCACTTATGACCTACGCTTGAAGGCGGGTTTATAGGACCAACAAAATCCAAGCCCCACTTGGCAAAGAGTTGTTATACCTGAATCAGATGTAGGGGCAGTGGTGCAAGCCTCTATTTACTAGCGAATAATGCACATTTCTCACACTTTTTGACCCATACAATAGCATATTTAAACTGATCTAGCCAATAATAACCAACTCTCATAATTTTCAGAGTTGTTGTTCTTGCAACAAAGTGACCTCCAAAAGGTCCATCATGAAACTCTACCAGCAGCTTGTCAACTTGATCAGGTTGAATGCAACATAATAAAACACCATGGAAATCTCTTCTATAAAGAACGCCATCAATGATTGCATAAGGGATGGCCTATAATCTATAGTACCTTCTTTTTACTCTATCCAAGCCTTCAGAGCATTCACCAGTTTGCAGATAATGTATCATCTGCTGCAACCATGTAGCAAGAGGTGCTTGAACAACACTTAAGACATCATTATTTAATACCATTTATGTATTTGCAGCCTCTTTTAACTTGCTATTTTCACTTCAAGCAATTTTCTCGCACAAAATTTTTCCTTTAACGAGCTTGGTTACTTTTATATCAACATCGAACTCCATTACTTTAGTGATCCAACTAGCATGCTTATCATTAATATCTTTATTAAGCAAGAAATCCTTGACAGTTGAATGAGCTACTAATAAATGAACCTTGTTGTTGGACAACATGTGTCTAAATTTCTTCAAGCTTCTTACAACAGCAAAAACATGTTTCTCCACAAAAGAGTACTTTACCTCATAATCATGCAAAACTTGGCTAAAAAATGCAACAGGCTATTCTAAGCCTTCCTTGTTTTGCTAGCATAACATGGCTGAAACTGTATCCACTCCTCTGAAAGCATACAAAATGAAATCTTTGTCAAAGTTTGGATTAATGAGAATAGGAGCGGCTGCAAGCGCCTCTTTGATCCGCTCGAAGCTCCTCTTTCCTTCCTTGCTCCAACTGAATGGCATGTTATTCTTTAGCATAAAAGTGAGAGGTTACAGCAAAGCTGCGATATTTGGTATAAACCTTCTTACAAAATTTATTCTCCCAAGAAAGCTTTGCAAGCCTTTTTTATGGGCGGGTAATGGAAATTCAAGGATTGTAGAAACTCTTTCAGGATCGATTGAAATACCTTGCTTTGAGACCATGTGCCCTAGCAACTTTCCCTCGTGTACTGGAAATATACACTTCTTTGGATTGAGAGATATTCTGAACTCTCTGCACCTCTGAATTTTTTTTTCCAAGTGATCTAAGAGTTCATTAGCATTTCTATAAAAAATAGAAATATCATCTAAATAAACTAAAACAAACTTGTTCATAAGGCCATGAAAGGCCATATCCTTAGCACGTTGGAATGTTGCTCCAGCATTTGATAAGCTGAAAGGCATCTTCTTGTAGGCCATCGTGCCCCACTTGGTTGTGAATGCTATCTTAAACTGATCCTCTTGTTTAACCAAAATTTGGTTATAACCTGAGTAGCCATCTAACAAAGAGAATTTGTCAGAAACAGAAACTACCTATAAAATTTGTTCCATAGAAGGGAGTGGATAATGGTCTTTCAAAGACACTCTATTCAGATCCCGAAAATCAACACAAAGTTTGATTTCTCCACTCTTCTTCCTAACTGGTACTAAATTCGACACCCAAGAGGTGTGCTTGATAGGAAAAATGATACCGCTTTCAACTAGCTTGTTTAGTTGAGCCTTCATGAGGTGTTCCAACTTAGGATTAAGTGGTATTTGCTTTTACCTTACCGGTTTTGCACTAGGTTCAAACTCAATAGTATGCTAAGCTAATTCAGGGTTAAAACCTCTTAAATATTTATATTCCCAAGCAAAAACATCACTATATTTTTGACATAACAAAATGAAAGCTTGCTGCTCCTCTTGACTGCACACCTTACCCAACTTGAGAAGCTTTCCCTTGAAGATATCAATAGCTGAATAATGTTCCTCTTTAACGATTAAGCTGCACTTGTCCTTTTGAACTTGATCATCTAAATTAAAGATAGATTCTAACATCACCAAACCTTTCAACGGCTTATTGGTCTTTAATTGCACAATCTGGTCTTCATACTACTACTGCTATTTTTTCTGATTTCCATCTACAAACTCAGCTTCAGCAATTAGAAAATTCACAATTTGCTCATCACTGTCAAAAACCTACTAGCTCACATTATTTTAAGGTACAGAAGGTCTGACCACTATTTTCACGTACTGATGTGCTTCTATTTTATGAATCTCTTTGGGAATGTCAAATTGAGCTCCTATGGCAGTGAGTCTATTAGCATGCTTATTTTGATTTCGAGGAATCGACATGATATTAAAAGCATCAAAATATTCCATTAAATCCCATACACGATGCTTATATTTCTTAAGTAAGTCATTTTTTATTGCATTTAAATTTCTGACCTGATTCACAATCAACTCTTAATCACCATAAACTTGCAAGAATTTAATACCTCATTTGCGGGCCCACTCAAGGCCATGTACCAATGCTTCATACTCAGCTGTATTATTTGAACAGTTGAAATCAAATTTGTAGGTTGAATAATACTTATCTCCTTCGGGTGATATCAGCATAGCTCCACCACCGACACCAACGCTACTCCTTGAACCATCGAAATAAAGTTTCCACAACTCATTGTATTTTTCTACAGATGGTTCATCCTCTTTGCAAAAATTAGGTATATCGCAATCAGACTCATGAATCATATAAAATCCTAAACCTACCTCATCTATGTTCTAGAATGGATCAAGCTCGTGATCTTCAACTACCCATTCATCGAGACTGATGTAGTCTCCCTGGGTGTTATAGTCTGAGGTCATGGTTTGCTCCTCCATTGTCGAGTTGGCATAGAGATTAGCATTTATAGGGCCTGGGGAGTATGGTTCAATATGGTATTTGGTGAGAGGCTTGGACTTAATGGTCACTTTCATACCGTACCTTGTTCTAAAAAATAGATGAGACCAGTTAGAAGATAAAAACCCACCCAAATTGGCTGTAAAACCCCATGATAAATAAATGGCGAAGTGTGGCAGTAAGTCAATAACATGAATATCTTGGTGAATAATGAAACTTGGGGATGCATACAAGGTAAAAGCTAAATTTCTTATTATGCCAGCAGTCTTGACAGCAGACCCATCTAATTGCATGATGCCTTTCTAAGGGTTAGGCTCATAAACAAGACCTAATTTATCTTCTAAACTTTTAGGCATAATTGAACTACTAGCACCAGAGTCAACCATACAATTATGCACAGTTTTATCACCTATGATCAAACTTAAATAAAATAGAGGGGCTTTTACCTCTTTTGTCTTCTGCCCACTTTTCTCCTCCAAGTTATTAGCCAACACAACCTTCACAGCTCCTTGATTGGTGTTGTTAGAAATAGACAATTCAGCTAATGCATCCTACAATAAGCTTTTCTGCCCTTGAAGCTGTAAAGTGTCTAATATTGACATATTGACAATAGTTTTCTTAAGATGCTCAATGATATTGAAGGATGGAACATATACCTTTTGTTGGTTTTTTGTAACAGTAGCTCCATTTTTCTTCTGTGTAGGCTAAGGATATGTTTTTGATAGCTCCTTGTTAGGTATTTCCTACCCCCTTTGCAGAATTTGTATTTTAGGTTGAGTGGTAGCATTAACTTTTGATGAAACAGGCTGAGTACTAATAGTAGGTTGCTGTTGTGCACTTCCAGTTTGTTGTCCTAGATCTGTAGCTCATTTTTTAGACCTGGTATTGGCCGAAATCAGAGAATCTTGCCAGTCTTGGCCATTCACACCACATAATTTAGAGCTCTGCCAGTTTTGCAAGGTGACTTCTAAATTATCTTGTTGTTCTTGATTCTGGTCTACAACATGTTCTGAAGCCGCATATATATTCTGCACCATTAAGGCTTGGTTCCTCACTCCATTGGTGCAAGCTGATTAGTTGTGGGGTTGATTGCATGGGTAACACCAGTCACAATCTTGAGCAACATTGTTTTGTAGCACAAGCTCTTTTGATGTGCTGGCTATGTTCAGATTGTATGGCTGGAATGGCTGAGGGTTAAAATTCCTTCTTTGGGCTTGATAATCACCTTTGAAAGTGGGCCTATTTTGCTACTTTTGTTGATATGGGGCTTGATAAGGCTTATGTTCTTGGCCAACATGCTTCTTAATAGTCACAAGGTCATTTCCAATGATCTTTAATATGTTTTTTAGCTCTTGCATCTTAGGATTTGAGGTTGAGGCAGAAATTTCTTGGACTATACTATGATATCCTATTGCTGGAACTGGCAGGACAGTAGCCAAGGAGGGTACAACAATAGGAATAGGCGGTTGTATTTCTAGAAACAAGGGCATGGGGGGTCTAGGAGCTATGTATCCAACTTGAATAAGGCAATTTTTAGCATTAATAGCAATGTTATAAGCATTTGGAAGCGTTAAACCACCCATAGACTGAGTCATGACAGCAATCTTACTATTCAAAGCCTTAAGATAAAGCAAAAATTCATTTGCCGGTAAGGGTTTTACTGCTGCCAGAATTCTATCCCAAATCCTTGAAATCTATAGTTGAAATCCGCCAAGTGTTTGTGTGGCACCCTTTGAATGGTACTCAACTGCTCTAACAAAGATAAGTTGTCAGATTTATCTATAAAGTGCTGGTATAGACCACTACCTAGAATGTCCCACATTCTGATTGAATTTACAGTGAGACCTTTGAACCACTATAGCGCTTTGACCTTGAGTGAAGCAGCTAGTAGCCTTAGAGCAACGTTCTCTTGAGTAATATTATGTACTAAACATAATGTGGCTATGTCACGGATGTGTCCAACTGGTGTGGTCTAGTCTTCTCCGGTGAAATATGGTAGTCCTCGAAGTGCTGCAACTAGAATATCATCATGCTAGGCAATATCTAATGGATTTCCTCCACTAAAGGGGGAAAATGGATGTTTCCTCAGTGGTGCTTCCATTGGTGATACTTGCGAGATTGGTACTAATAAACCAAGTGATAGAACTACAACACTAAAATTGGGAGGTGTCGACTTTGATCTTGTAGGGGCTTCAAATAGCCTTCTTGTTGTCCTGCCTCTTCTTCATGATGGGGACAACTCCTGATACTTGAAAGGTTTTGAACTTGATCTTGTTTGAATATTTCTCATGTGTGGGCTATACTAGCATGTAGAAAATAGAACTGGAGTCACTAGGTATAATGATAGCCTCTAGAAGGTTGGAAAAGATCTGCTGCATATACCAAATAGCAAACTAAAAAAATAAATTTCTCTGAAAGTTTCTTTTAATGTCCCATTGGGCGTGCCAAAAATTGTTATCAATAGTTTTGCACCGTGTTAAATGCAGTATTCAACAAACTAATGAAACATGGAAACCTCTTTCAGATGTGGGTGATCTTACATGAAAGAGTCTCCAGAGTGAGCTGGCTTTCCAAATGATGAATTTTATTCTAAAAAAAAATTTGAGGAAAGGGATGAAGAATAACTGAACATGAAAACCTATTTCTAAAAGATGATTCACCAAAATTCTAAGAATTCAGACCTAATCACTCATAACAACTTCTCTATTGCAATAATTCTCACAATCTCATTAGCACATATCCCATCAGTGATTTGCATGAAGATCTAGAAAACAAATACAACATGCAACCTGAAACATGTAATTCTAAAACACAACCTATAAGAACAAGACATGAAAGGATTTCAATTTGAAAACACTACTATATCAGATTGCTATTACAAAATTTGAGACAGAAAATAAGGAAAAATCTACTACTCTATTAAAACTGGAAGAGTGTCAATCTATCCAAACTGAGTATCAAAAGGTTTACAAGCTCCCCAAAATGAGTAAGAACAAGAAACTGATATGAACTAATGACAATGGAAAGTTGAAAGACTAAATCTATCAAAAGAACTCTCAAGGAAACCTTAATCCAAGCTCAGAAAAAGCTCCAAGAAAAAAGGCCTCAAACAAACTCAAAAACTACTTACAAGCAAAAAAAAGCACAATGCTTTTATGATGAACCTATCAAGCCTCTAAAAATAGGCTAAATCTGCTTTAAAAGCACAAAAACACCTTATCTCTCCAAGACAAGTCTGAAATCCGACCAAGAAGAAAAGTCAATCAAAGATCTGCTAAAAATAGCAAGAAAACATAAAGCAACTTATAAAATATCGCTTTTATGCTTATGCTTTTACAAGATGCAATTTTTTTTACAATTTGTTTATTTTTGCAACTAAAAGATTGAAAATATTTTGCAAAAAGAAATAATCACCCTTATTCCTCCATTACAATAATTGATTTTTTCCCAAAAAATCATAAAAACATACTACACAATGTCATACCCTATCAACTCCATAATTGATTTCTCCAAAATCAATCAAAAATGAAAACCCTAAAAAATATGGCACTAAGCATAAGGCATTCATAAATCTTATCTCATTGTCTTCTCATAAAACAATAACATTAAGATGCTCAAGTCTCCAACTCATTTTTCCTAAGGCACAAGATAATTTTAGCTCAAATCCTAAAGTCCCTAGATACAACCCTAGGCATAAGAAATTCGGCCTCTAAACATATTAAACTTAGATTTTGGAAAACATAAGTCATAAACTTAAAATTTTGATGCCACCTTGGATTTTGACATATGCTCAAAACCGAACATTCTAGATGATGATGATATTTGAATTAGGCATGAGGAAATAGGGTCAAACCCTAATTATCATTCATTTCACCCATGACTTGAGAAGAAAGGAACTTTTTCTGAAAGAAATCTGCCACCATGATGATGTCGAATTCGAGCTTGTGTGCTTTAGTAACCCTCTTCATGCTTCAGATAACTAAGTCTCCTCTGGTGGGTGAGCCTCTTTTCATGGTAAAATAGCCTTTCTACTTCATTATTTTGAATATCAACAAGCCCTAAGGGCACAACCTGTTCATTTCTAACTTTCTCTTACCTTGATTTCTCCCTACCATTATGAGTTCAAGCTCGACTTCTACAGTCCACTCCATGAAAGCTCGACTTGTGTTTTGGTTTTTCTTTACTGTGCAGAGGTAAGCTTTATTTAATGTCTTTTGTAATCTCTATTTTGGCCCTGAGGTCGTGGTGAACTCACTCTGATGTCTTTATTCTGAATCTTCTGTGTGCTTCTCGTGCTCACTGTTGTGTAACATTCTCATCATAAGAACTTGACCACTCTTCAAAACTCAAAATCATGCCTTGGGAAACTAAAGAGAAAGCTATGGCCACGATTTTAGACTCTATCAAAATTTTAAACTGGTAATTTTCTTTGTTCTGTAGAAACCCTTTAAAGGCTTTCTTTATCTCGTGAACTTCTGGCCATGTTTAGGGCATTCTAAAAGAGCACTATAAGACATGAACTCTTGAATTTTGGGCTCAACCCAGAAGAAAAAACTTCCTATGATGTCTTTTTGATACTATTTCTGCACATGAGTACTTCTGTAGCTATCTCCAATGCATTTTGAAACCGAACTAAAGATGGGTACTTGAAAATCTTAAAGGAAACTGCATTTTCTGTGTTTTATGCTAAACTAGAAATGGGTCTTTTGAATTATTGAAGGAAAATGCATTTACTTCTCTTCTGAACTCGATCCAACACAGTAATCTTCATATTTGTAGTCATACTACTTCTCTCTGCAGTCTCTTTTGTGGCTTTTATGAAAATCATATGAGAACTGAATTCCTTCTACTTTGAGGCTCGAAACAATATAGAGATTTCCATACTTTGTATTTAAATTGCTGTTTAAAATAACACCCATATGGGTATTACAGATTATCATTTTTTCTGTCCTTCTGAAACTCGACCATTAGTTTTAGAGCTTGCGTCTTGCCAAAAATTCATGCTTTCACTCCTGTCTCAATGACAATGTGTTTTTGGCAAGACATCTTGTAGATAAAAATGCTATACGAAAAATCATTATTATTGCTCTTTATGCACTTTTGAAACATAATTCGCATGTGGGTATTTAAAAAAAATAGAAACTATAAATTCATTTATGGATATAAACTCTACCTAGAATCGAAACCTTAACCTGAACTTCTGAAACAAAATACTGTCATGAGTTTGGAGATTTTCAAAACAAAAGCATATTTTCTTAATTTCTGACAGAACTCGACCTCCTTTATTTGCTTGAAATTGTCCTAATACTACATATTTGCTTGTGTTTCCTCCAGGATTTTGACTCAAAAACCTAGTGATATTTTGCATCTACTTCTGAAACAAAAGATGCTTTGGATGTTTGTCTTTATTTTAACCTCCCTGCATTTTATGTGTGTCAAAAGAAAGCAACTCATTACATCACTATTGCTTATTTTAAATATACCTTTTGAAGTATACAAGAACGTGATGAAACAACAAGAATTTATGTGCTTGTTTATATTCATTGGCCCATATTACTAGGTATTCCATTTTGACATTTTTATAGCTCTCTTTATTTCATGAACCTCTAAGCCCAAATCACAGAACTGTCATCGACATAGAGCTATGACTATCCTTAAAATGAAAATCCAGTACTCATTCTAAGAGTACTCTCTAGGTACTAAGCATTTGAAATATCTATCTTGAATTCATATTCTAGAACCTCATATACACGTGAAGCTCGAAACTGAAAATTACATTATGGTCTCCTACTACATTCTATGCTCATCTTGTAGATATGACAAAAACTTTACTTCACTATTCTATCAAGATTTGACTGAGTAATCCAAAAATGATCACAATCCTGCACATTTGTTGTATCTAATTCATGGCTTGACCCATTACAAGTGATGTCTTTCTTGACACTTGTATCTCACTGAAAACAAAATGAAAGTATATCACATTTGACTGCTATCTTCTACTTAATCGTAGATACACAAACTCATCTTAGGTACCATCCCAACTAGAATGAATTCACTGTCTTTGTTGTAGTTCTTAATAACCAGTACTAAACTCTAACATAGCAGCTTTCATTTTCTATACTTGAATTTTGAAGAGGCTTTACCTTTTTGTTCTCGGAATGTGACATTGCATCAGTACCACCTCCTTTACTCACTGGTTCATATCTACCTAGTAACTCAGAATCATTTAATACTCAAATGTACTATCTGTGTCTGTTCTTATGAGCAACATGGTACTCTTCATGCATTTTTATATTTCATTGGACAAACTACTCTTAGAAACTGTTCTCTTTGATGATGAAAATTAGAACAAAACATTAAGGCATATGTATGCATATCCACTATCCAAATGAGAAATAATGAATTGAAACTCACATGACACATGATTATAATCAGCATAGAAAATGAAGTAATTCAGCAATTTCTGATGCAAATGCATTTTGTTAAATTCCTTAAGTGAACTAAACTCACTATTCACCTGTATCCTTCAGAAAGAAATGTTGATCGTTATAAATGCATAGTTGGCTTCATTACTTGATGGATAACTTTGTTTTACTATTTTAGTTGTATTTCATTTTGTTTGATGTATATGATGAAATATCTTTCAAAAGCAACCCATTTAATGCATAGGGCAGTATGTCGAGCTCTACCCTTGTGGGAGCCCATTTTACTCCACATGCTTGGTCTTTAAACAATGTTCAACTTCTTGACCTTACCTATAGCTACACAAGGAAGCAAACAACATTAGCATAAAAAAATAGAACATGTTGATTATGATGTTGATACTTCTCCTTTAGCTCACTTCTTTCAAACTGCATTTAATTGAATTTGATTATTTCAATGCATTGCTAATAATATACTATACTATTGTAGGTGCATCATATGAGTTATGTCATAGTTGGAGCCACTGACACCCTTCTTTTCCTCTTACAGGTCAACGAAGCTCGAGACGATGAGGTGCACCATTCAACATCTAGCACTGATAATCAGGAAATGATGAATATGTTGTTGCTTATATGTTCTCCTTTCACATCTTTAGTGGTGCATTGTGTTATTAGAAATGTATTGGAATAGTTATAGTTATATCCATGGCTTGTGTGGATCCTTGATTTCATTTTTTCTTTTCAATTGAAAACAAAAATGCATCTCATGCAATGTTGTAATACTATTCTGATTGTGAAATCAAATTAAGCCTTGTGAAAAATAGGAGTTCTTTTTGAAATGAATAAAACCATTTGAAATGCTATTTTGCACATGTATTCAATTTTGTCTTTCTTTTAAAACTGCAACTTCTAAATGGCACTCTGCAACTCCACCACATCAAAATGCATAACTGATATTCAATGCATAATGATAATGATGTGAAACCACATCCGAACTTAACACTACAATTCTACTTAATGTTAAATAACAATTAGCCAACTCTGCTATTTGAGCTGAGGCAAAAAATATGTAACAATTATTATGTACATTTCATGTTTAAACTTTAAAAGAGCTTATAGGTTAATTAAATACATGTGGATATGATTATTTTGAGGGTTTTAATCCTTTAATTGGATACAATTTATTCACCCCCTATCATTTGTCTTGTTCATTCAATATAGAGAACAAAGGCAGGCTACATTAAAGGGTGAAGGTGAAAGTCAGTAACTCAATTTGTGAACTTTACACCTTGCATGTGAATTTTCATGTGAGTGTATGGACCACATGGGGTTTGATCAGAGACTTAAGTGTCTTGCAGATGAAGTATAACTATGGTGCTCACCGAGTCATTAGAAACCTTTGTATTTAGAGGCCAACCAAGTTTTTTAATATATTTTTTATAGTGGTGCATCGAATCTTGAGAAGTTGCTTACCATGTTTGGTCTATGGTTGAGGTGTAAGGCTTAATAGCTCATTATAATTTATAAATCTATGGGTATGAAGGTGGTTCATGAACTTGTTATACCCTATTTGACCCCTCCATATTCATGGATTAAATCACCTTCTTGGGGTGAGGTAAGCCTACTGTGAATATCATACCTTTACTCCTCATAGGTTGTTCTTGAATGGCATGTTTTCCCTATCCTATCCTATTGAACCTTATGGAAGAATATTTACAAAATGTATCCTATTACCTTAGAATTAGTTCATTTTTTTCTACTTTGTCTATTATGCGTATCACTTGTTGTTTTCAAAAAAGACATCTCAAAATTTACACCCAAACCTTCAACATAAAAAAATTTCAAAATAGCCCTCAAACCACAAACAAAAATAGAGCCACATTTGATAGAAAACTAGGTCACTTTTGTGCATCATACTGTACATGTCTCATAATCCTATTGCTATTTATCAAAAGTTTGGTTGCTCTTGCATTACATCTAGTAACTATTTTGCATCAACTCACTATGTTTATCTCTACCTATTTTCTAGTCATCCTACCAAAATAAAGTCACTTTTGTTAAACATTATCATAGTGTTTTTTTGTATAAATTCACTAAATTGTCTCAAATTTTGTTGTACCTATTTGAAACAACCATTACTATTGTAAACTTTTCATACTTTCTTAGACTTATGAAGACATTTCTAAGACCTGGTCATTACATCCTGCATAGTCTATCAGAACTCCTACCATAGTAAACTTGCACTTTTACACGTGCATTTTATACCTTCAAACATTGCCATACTACATGGAAAAATTGGTTTATTTAGGCTTTTGTTATCATCACTTTTGGACAAAAACATCAATTAGCTTAGAAATTATACTTTCATAGCATAATTACACATCATTAGTCTTTTTATACAATCCTCTTGCATCTTCATCAATGATCAAACATCAAACTACCCTTTGGACACAAATCCAACTTAAACTATCAAACCTCATCATCTTTATAGTGTCTCAATAAAATTAACCTATAATTTTATAGTCTTCCCAAATTTAGTGGAAATCATCACCTCCCTAAGCTTCTAGACTCCTATCATCCATCTTTACTTGCACTCACAAGTCTAGTTCAAGTAGAGACAATCAACCTATCCTTCATCAACATCCTTTGAGACATAGAAAATATCAATCAAACCTTGTTTATCCTTGTTTCCTTAGACTATCATCATATTTAAAAGCCTCCAAAAAATACACACACATTCATCGTATGGTTCAATACCAAAATTTTCATTCCTAAATATCCAAAAAATTCAAATTCAAACTTTCTCATCAAATCATCTCAAGAACAACACCAATCAACATCAATCAAACAACGTCATTTGTCCAAAATGTTTACCAAAATTCTCATTCCCACAAATTCTACACACAAAATGACATAACAAATCCACAATGACCTTGCCAATTTTGTAAAAAGAAATTTTGTTTACTTAAAAGACAATAACAACATAATTCACTAATTATGACTATAGTCAATGATCACATTAGTTAGAAGCAAAGGTAGAAATAATTTACTTTTTTTAGCATTAGAGACTACTTACTTTGGGTCAGCTCAACATACCTCTTATCTACTCGACATCCCTTGCTTTCCATCACATCATAATCTCCTCACTCCCAAATTCCTATATCTGCAAGATCTACAACACTTGGTGCATGTGTAAGATAAATAGGTAATTAGTATCTGATCATTATGATAAGCTTTACAATTCAAGGGATTTTTTACTACCCCGAGAGGGGATGACAAATCCTGAACTAGACTTAGAATAACAGTCCTAGGGGCCCAACCTAATGCCTCAAGGGCTCATTGCTTGATGACCTTGCCTACATATACATTTCATAGAGGCATCGTAGTTCAAAAACTTGAGTTTCTCCAACTCATTTAACTCACTAGCATGGATATTTCCATTAGGTTTCCAAATGATGACTCTACCTTATTTCCAAAACATAACCCAATAGCACAAATATATTTGCAAAACCAAATTCTCTACTCAAGTACACCCTGAATCCCTTATTCTATGAGTGATAAAACTACAAGAGTAGGTATGCAACCCTTTCTAGGGTCCATTTCTCCATATAGTTTCATAGTTGGCTACCACCCACTTAGGTGAAGTTGGGGATTGGAAAATCTAGTTAATGACCTACTGTGCAACACTCTCCAAGGAGATTTTCTTGAATGATAAGTTTTCATGAGAAGAAGGTTCCATGTATACCTATAACCCAGGTTTCTCTCTCTTACTCCAATATTTGAAAGTTACAGTACCATTCTGAGACATAACTACCCAAAAATGATATAACTACCATTAGTGAAATAAAATTCATACCTACTCACTCAAGTCATATGAAAATTATGACTACTCCATGAATATTAGCCCAAGCAATGCACAATCATCCAAAAAGGTACACTATCATATGCAACATAATCATCCCATCTAGAATAACTCAAAGTTGATTCCCATCATTCAAATATGAAAAAATAATAACCGACAATCATCTAGATCATTAGTTCAATAACATCCATCTATGTAATAATGTGTAAATGTCTAGAGAGATAAAATGCAAGATACTAAGATCATTTAATATCACACCTATAATAGAGACACATAACAAGATAATAGTGGGGTAAAACACTATGATATTCTATTTCTAGTTAACACATGCATCTCAAAATGAATATAACATAATCTGTGCGCCCTACATGAAGTTTGTGCATAAAGCTCCCACACCTTGAATATACACCCTCATCACATAATAAGATACCTCGAGTCCCTTTGAGGATCTTGTATATAATTCCATAATGACTCACTACACATACACATTGCTTATGTGCAATAATAATAAAAAAATACTTAACACCATAAAGAAATTACTAGTAAAACCCATTCATAATAAATCATTTAAAAATTAACCTTAAATTTAATGAGGTAATCTACTGCAAATTTTATGTTGAACTAGTCAATTTTAATAGAGATGATCAAGACATCAATAGTCATTCCTTTGCATTTTGTTGTAGGTGAACACATTTAAGTTGAATATCTAGACTCTGGAGGTACCAAGTGATCTTGTTTGGTAGAAGGAATATATATAAGAAAAAATATGATATCCAATTTAATGTGTATAACTTACATGTTTTTAAAGAGAAAGAGGGAATCATATTCTCATAAAGGTAATTTATAAATATCTAATATATAATAATTGTAAATCAAAGATGTACTTGGAAGTTGACTATATTAGAAATATTTAGGTGTTAAATATTGCTTATAAAAATGTGATGTAATACAATAATGAAACATTGAATGAATGTGTGTGCTCTTTGATTTAAGCTATAAATGATATGTTCTTAGTATTATTATAAAATGAATATTTAAGAGGATTCCTACAAAGCTGAATTGAGTCTCAAAAGGTTTAATGCAGCCAATGGAATTTGTGTGGATCTATTTGGTTTTGTTTCAGATTAACTTAAATATTTCTTACATTAATTTTTATATGGATTTAATATGGTACACCTAGTATCAGTTTCATATAATTAACTAAGATGTAACATTATCTTATTGATAATTAACAATTGGATTATAATTATACCCTTATAAGTACCATGTAGATGCAAGTTTCATCTCAACAGGTTGTGCGCTGAGTGACTAAATCATGTTTGATCCTTATCCATTTAATTTAAGGTCCAAATATGACCTCAAGGATATTATTGCAACTTATCAATCTCTAATCAATAAATTTGACTTGATGTTTGATAAAAGGATACATACGAAGTGGGTTTATTAAATAATTTAAATATATCACCAATGTTTGCTATTATGAATCTATATCAATATCATATAAGCATAAATCAAAGAAATCATCGCTAATCATGAATTGACAAGTTTGCTACATTTTTTTTTATTTCCCAAGAATTATGAATTTATAGAAATTCCCTCTAACAAATTTTTGACTTCATTCTAGATTATTAATAAAAAAAATATCTCTATTTCACTGATATTCAACCATTTATAATTGTGTTTGGGTTGGCGAATAAATTCTCATTCCATAGGAGTGTGATCAAAGAATTGCAAAAGATGAGATTTCCTAAATGACAAAACCCAGATCGATGCAGATATTCTTGCAAAACGTAAAGGTTAATGTTTTAATAAGACATTATAGCTGCAAATGCTCTGGTCTACATGAAGGCAAAAAGCGGCAGTAAAGACAAGGCACGTAAATTGTTTGACAGAATGCCTCAAAGAAATGTGGTCGCAGGGATGGCAGAAATTGCAGGGTATGCACAAAATGGATTTATTGAAAAGGGTTAGAAACATTCAAGCATATGAAAACGGTAAGTGTAAGGTTAAATTCTGCAACCTATATATATATATTCCCAGTGTCCAATCTGCCTGCACCTATATATACATCTATATATATATCTCATTTTGGTGCAGGCAGATTGGACACTGGAAATATATATATATATATATAAAACAGGGCACGGGCGTCCATCAGATTTATGGAGCTATTTTACTAGGCATTCTTACTGCAAATGCACTGGTAGAGTTGTATGCAGCATGCGGTTGCATAGACAAGGCACTAAATTGTTTGTCAAAATTCCTCAGTCTAATGTGGTCTCAAGGTACACTGCTACAGCTGCGACTACCCTGGTAGGCATGTAAGCAAAATGGGAAGCATAGACAAGGCGTGTGAATTGTTTTAACAGTAAAAAGTGGAAGCATGGACAAGGCGTTTGAATTGCTTTAACAGTAAAAGGTGGAAGCATGGACAAGGCGTGTGACTGCTTGACAAATCAAGGCGTAAAGGGTAGAGGAGTTATGTCAGATGTTGTAGTTGCAACTGCCTCGGTAGACATATATACCAAATGCGGAAGCATATACAAGGCATGTGAACTGCTTTCCAGAATACCTAAAGAAAATAAAATCTCAGAACTATGGTGATTACAGAATGAACACAATATAGATTTGTTGAAGAGGGTTTAGAATGAAATTATCCTTCCCAACATCCACTCGGCTTGCACCGAAATGAAGATTTGGAACCGGGTATGGACATCCATCGAGTGTTGTTGGGCAGAGCGCCTCAAGAAATGTGGTCTCAGAAACTCAAAGATTGCAGGATATGCACGCACTGGGTTTTATTGAGGTGGATGCAAAAGCATGTAAACCCAAAACATTCGTAGATTTTAACCCCTTTGTCGCACAGATGTATGTCCACCCAGACTCCCAAATTCAACAGCCAATGATATATTCTCTATCACTATAGAGAAAGGAAACTTTCTAATCCAATAAGCAAAAAGATGGTCCCTATAACAGGGCAGTCCTCTAGAATTTTGAAATAAATAAGCATGTTATCCCAGAAGGAATCTCTTATTATTCCTAGAGTCACATCATCAGTAACTATTCTGCTACAGTATTTCAGCATCTGCACCTTGGAACTATAATACCCAAATTGTCTCATTCATCATAACGTGCTACCAACTATCGAAGTTTATAAGATCAATTATTATGCTGAAACCCATCGATACACCATTGCAAAACCTATTTGATCAGGTGGTTACATTATCTGGACTTTGCAAGTCCTTCGATATTCGATAGCATTCATATATTTCTCTGCATTCACCAAGTTGTTTGACGCATTCAAAATGTGAATGTAATAAATAGTAAATTAAGCCAAGTTGTTTTGCAGAGCATGGCTTAAACTGCTTCCATAAATTTAAGTCAACATACATGTAAATTGTGAAAAATAAAAATAGGGAATATTTTGATTACAAGCAATTGCTTGCACTAAAGGGAGGTGGAAAAATGAAGCCAAGAAAGAAAGAGAAAAGAATATAGTTACCTGATACTTGCGCTCTAGAAACTCTCCTTCCCCCCCTGCCCCCAATTGAATTCATCCCAGATCTACATTAAAACTGCTGTCTTGTGGCCTACAATCAATTTGAGAATTAAGCATGGTGAAACAAAAATGATGTGGCAGAGGGGCGGTGTTTCTACGTGTTTATTTTCCTTAGATCTAAACCTTCTGCACATATTTCTATTGCTCATCATTATACTCCCTGCTCCCAAAAGCCCTTTCATTGTTTTTTCCAAGAATATTGTCATGATGAATTTAGTGATTTCACCACGTAATTCCCTGCCAGCCAAAAATGGGCTCTCTTAATAGACAACACCTACGCAATTTTGCAACAACCCTCATAATAACTTTCCTTCCATATTATTGTTATTGTAGGTATCTCTAAATAAGATAGAGACAAGTTTGAAGCTTGTTTAAATTTATAAATTTTATTGAAAACAATTAGGATGCCATTCAAATTTAATATTATATTTTAAATATATTGTCCCTATTTAAAATTAAGTGGCTCAAGTTTATTATTTCAATAAAGCTAATTTAACTTTTTGAAACATTTTATAATAACTCTAGTTAATCCAAATACTCTTGACACATTTGGAATAATTTGGATAGAGTTGGATGCTTTCAAATAATCAACCAATCTAATTAGTTTATTAACGATATAGAAAATATTATTTCAAATTGTTAACTATTTCTATTGGTTTCATTATATAAAATATCAATGATTATTTTATGGCTTTACGCATTATAAAATTGCTAAATCAATCTTGTTTTATGTTGTGTGAAAGATTAACCTAAAAACCAATGACTATTAATATATCTATTGGATTCCTTAGACATTATCCAATTAGTAAATTCCTAATTTATAACATATGTTACGACTAATTGAAAATAACACTTTGATTCTTCAAAAGAACCAAACTAACTAGTACTACTAACTCATCACCAAATATATCCAAGGTGGTTTACTCAATAACCAACATTGTTATACAAAAGCAATTGCATTGATGATTTAAATAATTCACTCATAGCATTGATTAATTGAAATCATTAGAAAGTCAAATCACAACTCGATCATATATCAATTCATTTATAATGGATTTGACAACATTGCTAGTCAAGGCAAGAAGTAAGACACACACATAGCTACACTCATTCGTACCATGAAATAATGGATCTATGCCCAAAAAATATATTGTTACCACATATTAGAAGGTACCCATTTATCTGTTATAGGAAGTTGGTTGTGTGGCCTTACAAAAATCCCATTTGTACATAATTTTACATATCAAAACCTCAAACCAAAACATCACCCCAATTTCATAACTTTCAACCTCACACCTTCCATAGTCTCTTGTGCACGTTTATGACAACTATTAGATCTCAAAATAGAAAGTAGATGATGGAAAACAACACAAGTAGTTCTAGTGGACCTACTACCACCAATGTTGAAACTCAAGAAGCTCAACCATGGGGGTATGATCCTACCTAACATTTGGTTTATTCAACCCCTCAAGTACATACCACACAAGCTCCAACACTTAACACTAAACCTCCACTACTCAATGCCTTCAATGATCCACTTTTGACCCATTGTTGGCCTACTACAATGATTTAATAACTAAGCCCTTACAACCATGATATAGTGATTGTACATCTAAACTAAATAGCTATTTCAATCATCATGAAGGTGCATTTAACTTGTCAACCTAGGGACGTGAAATTGAAATGGGTTAACACAATATGTGCACTAGGAACTCAAAGTAGCCATTTCATTCTATAGCTAAGGAACTCACAATACTGAAAGTAAATTACTTAGAAGGGAATACCATAAATTTCAATCATCAATCAACAACTACATCAAACTAAAATGCATGATAATAATGAAAATCTGAGCAACAAACAAGGTACTACTTTATCTGCTTTGGCTGTAGCAACAGTCACAAAATAAATTATAGTGGTTATAGGAATAGTCAGTGCCATATTTCTAACTAGTTATTAAACAACAAATAACACTAGACTAATGCTAAACTAAGAGGATAGATTACTCACCTAGTGGGGCCCCTTGCATAAGTATCCTCTAAAACTAATGAGAACTCAAATGCTCGAACTTAGAACTTTATTTTATTCACTATAAATCATGAGTACAAAAGATTAATGTATCTATATTACTAAAAATTTGAGAGTGCAATTACAATATCCAACCATGCAACCTCCTAAGGAAGGGACACCAAATCTTTATTTATACTATTAGCTCAACAAGGTAGTCAAATCCATGACTAAGAGGATGCCATTTAGGGAAAATAGAGAAAGTGGAGTGGTTCCAGTTATGTGTGCATGTAATTTGGTCAGACATGCAGATCCAAACAAAGATGTAGCATAGTAATAATGCCTATGTTTGCTCAATCATTAAATTCCACTACAAGGTAGTTATATTCAGTTGCATGAGGAATCTTCTACCATTGACCTCCTTTGACCTTGAACGATTCCTTTACTAGACATTATGGTGCATGCTCAGCTAGCGGTGCCTTCCTCAACTTAGCATCCTTGAATTAAATCTTCATTGCAATATCAATACACACAATAATTGTACATGCATAATCACCTTAAGGAACATTCATTAACCACATGCAAAATCAATATAGATAATCCACATAATATTCCAATGTCATTAATACTTGCAGAGATAGGATTAAGCCCAATCTCTATGGTTTGAGGGAAACATTATGAAAATATCAACATTTAACATCAAATTCCATGAAAACTGCTAGAAAATAAACTATAGATTCTACCCAAAATTGGACCAAAAACTAGGCTCATCACTCCCCCAAACCTAACATTTTGTTGCTTCTCTAGCAGGGGAAGGGTTGTTCTTCTGCTTGTTCAAAGCTCTAAAATTTGTAACTAATAGTTGTCCAACATCAATGGTTGTTGTGTGTGAATCAGGATCCCAACAGAATCCTCATAATCTATCAAATTTGTTCCATCTCTCTTTTTCTACAACAATGTCATACTAGTAGAACTTGAATTTTAGCACAGGCCACATGAGAATGGGTGGTTGATAAGTCAAGGGAAGCCAAAATCACCCTTGTGTTCTCCCAATCTGAATATACCTATCAATATTTTTTAGTGCCACAACATAATTGTGGATGGGATGAGGCTCATCCTACTTTAGCTCATCAATTAGGCTATTCCATCTTTGTGATAGACATCTTCTCATAGTTTCATCCTTTATTGTTGCTTTTACCTCATACTCACCGTAAACTACCTCAATCCAAGGCATAATCTTGTTGCCATAACTAGGTCTAACAATTATTTTGTCCCATTCTTTGTAAATATCCCTTGGGTTGATTGATTCATCCCTAATGGGTAGAAGAATGTTAGACTCCAATTGCTTATAATCCCCATATTGTTGTCCCCAACTAATCTTATTTTGTACCCAAGACATAAATTCCCTTAATTGGACATCCCCAACATACAACAAAAAATTCCAATCATGGTCTTGAGTTATAAAGCATAATTATGCAAATAAAACTCACATCAAATTCTTCATTTTAGGGGAGGTAATTCTATAAGCATTGAAAATTTCATTAGGAGTGCCAATAGAAGGAATTAAACTTGAGGCAATCCTTGACAGCTTAAAAGAGAGATGTTTCTCTTTTAGGTGTAGAGCATAGACCATTCGAGGGGTTCTGCATTCCAATATCTATGATACCAAGGTTGCCATATCATCCACTCTCTTCTTCAAGGTGGTAATTTTTGCATCTTTATCTTCAATTTCCTCATCTCTCCTTTGAATTTCCTTCTTCAATTTATGTTTTCCCTTTCTCCGTTCTTCCTCCATCCTTTATATTTCTTTCAATAAATTCAAAAAAATTGTATGTATTGTAAAATCAAGAGGATTATGAATTCCTACAAATATTTTTGTTGATGGTTGCTCCTCGTATAGTACTATTTGCATGGACTCAAGCTATCTAGTTGTCTCTATCTGCAAGGGTAATATTTCTTCTTCCACTTCTTGTTGTAAGGTCTTTAGCTCTTGTTCTTGTTGTGGCTATAGGAACTCCTGCTCTGGTTCTAACTATTACTATAGGACTTCATGCTGCAGGACTTCTTGTGGTAGGAAATCCTAATTTTCCTCAAACTCTTCTACAATGTTAGCAAGATTGATCAGTGTTATATTTGTTTCTCTCTCAAATATGTCCTCTTTTTCGACATTCTCCTACCCCATGGGAGCTTTAGGGTCCTCATGTGATGTCTCACCAGGCTTAGGGCATACCAAACACTAGCCCAATTGGTCTTGATTTCCTGGGAGGTCTCTCACATTTTTCTTTGGCTATAGGATGAACACTATCAGCCTTCCTCTTCTTAGAATTGGACACCTTTCTTTCTATAGGCTGTGTTTTAGCTTTCCCTTTTCTCATTTTTACTTCTCTCTATTGTTCCCTAGTTTTCATTAGGGTCTCAACTGGAACATCATCATCAGAATATGATGAAGAGCTTTCTTTTTTCTGAGTGTTATGTTTCAAAAGAACTATTTTCTATGGTTTCTTCTACTCTAGGAGGGTTCACACTAGAGCCTACGCTAGAGTTTGAAGCACCAAGAATGGCTTCAACCATGCTCAATCTTCTATGAGACCTACAAGGTTGAGGTAAAACCCTAAGTTGTAAGTGCTTAGGTCTAATTTGATCAACATTTATAAATTCTTCCTAGGTCATTCTAGATACATCATGCAAAGACTTCTCAACTAGCAATTTAATCAAAAAATGGTGGGAAATAGAATTATCCCTACCTTTTTCGGTCTCAGCCACCATGATTGAGAGAAGATTGTATAACATGTTAGGAACATTCATCCTCCTTATGTGCCTCATGTGATTCAAAAGCTTTAAGTGCACATAATGAAAATTCAACTAGCGACCCTCATAGGTGATGTATTTGATTACATAAATGGCTACCTACTTCAATGGCTCGGGCAAATACATTCTCCTTTTAACCTATTTATCTATGCTCAATGGGGGGTCATTTGGCTCTATAAATTTGGCCCTAGTTGATCTAGCATCTCTAGAGGTAGGGTAATTTTCACCATTATCCGGTAACCCTGTGACCTTTGCAATTCTTTCCTTAATTTCCATAACTTCCAACCCTTTTACTATTTATTTTCATTCAAAAAATATCTAGGAGAATTCAAGGGCAATGCTTTCATCAAATCCATCTAGCTTTAGGAAGTAATATAACCATCCATAGTTTCTAAATTCAGCTAGGCATTGTGCATCCTACAATAAAACATCATGAACCATGGGTTCATTTCAAATTAATCCACCTCCCATTGTCTACAATCAAACAAATGATCTACGATTTATTTCCTACAATTCCATCTAGAAATGAAGTTCACTTTCTTGCACTAACTGCTAAATTTTTAGTGCTAATATTTACTGAATTTTCCCTTTCTTTTGTTTCACCTTTTTGCTTGCAACTCAAGATTACGACAGAGTCAGTAATGGAAAGAAAAGAAGTGATAAAGGAGAATTATGATGGGAAGAAATGGTACATCTACAGTTAATGTCACTTCACACATGCAATTCATCCTCTCACTTAGATTTCAAATCAGCTCATTTTAAATTTTATGATCTAGCCTAGCATAAATTTACACATGGGCAATATATTTGCATCTTTTTCTTTCCCCCCAGCTTAAATTTGGAAATGTGTCAACACATTTGATATGGGAGTGGTGATTTGATAGGGAGTAATGACATGTTATGTGAACATCTATATTAACATACAATGATTAAATGAATGCACTTAAAAGATGATTAAAAGATAGGAATTAATGTGCACATACCTAAATGTGTGGAGGATTAGTTTCAAAGACTATGGAGAAAGTACCACTCACCTTTTTAGGGAATAAATTGAGCAATTAATGAAAATGAAGTGGAATGAGGTGAGGTGGAATGAAGTGATGGAAGAGAGAGAAAGGTGGTGATGGATAGGTGAAGAAATGGACTCCCACAAGATTGGAAGTCTTTATTATGAAAGGTATGTACCTTAACTAGCTAGAAAGAGGGACACTAGGTCAACTTCCTTCAATTCGTAGAAGCTCGGGTGTTGAATGTTGGGTGAATTGTTGTAGGAACTCTTCTTTGGAAGCTGGCTTGTGATATAATTTGAGGCGATGACTATGTTGGATCTTAGTTGTGTTTATGGTTTGACCTTGATGACAAAATCTCTGATCCTTATGATTTACAATGGTACTTCTTTGATGTCTCTTGGCTATTACAAAAAGTTATTTGTTAATGTTTCAATTTCATGATGATGATAAGAATTCTGGTTCATGCTATGAATGCTATTTCTTTAACTGACAGAGTTTGAAAGATGGTTTCTTTGTCAAGATGGTTCTCTTTGCATTTCAGGCTTATACATATCGGCATGAGTATAGCAGGGTCTCCCCGATCCACTTTGAAATGTCTGAATTGCCTATCGGAAAGACATTTCAGATGTCATGGCGACTGTATCTAACTTTCAAGCTATAGTCAGCAAGACTTCTCTTTGTGTTATGGCGACAATAGAAAGATCATATCAGCATTTTCTATACCATCGAGATAAGGTCTTATCGATTTCTTTAAGTCACTGACCCACTCCAAATTAACTATAATGGCATGAGTTTGGTTGTCGGGTTGAGGTCATAGCGAAATCATATTGTCTCACCGCCTTATGATTATGGAGTTTTCTTCAGCCAAACATAATGCATTTGGTATATTGTCCCTCCGAAGATTTTATGTGTCACTGAATGTTGCGTAGAATGTCTTATCAGCATAAGGTTACTAGTTTGGTGAAATGTTATATCGAATGTGTAAAGTTACACCGACCTTGGTGGATGGATACTTTTTGATAAGAGCTAGTGATATTTGAAGGGAGGTCTTAGCGACTCAATGTATAAAGTTCTTTCGGTATGTCAAAGCTTTACTCCAAGAGGTCTCCTCGACATTGTATGTCTCACCAATGGAATACAAATGGTCTCTATTGGTATGAGAAGTGAATTCTCTTGGCGATCTAGGGTGAGCTCAGTATGTTTCAGCAAAACAAGGGGTAGTCTATATAACATCTCCCTGACTTTGTATTGTCACGGTGACTTGGAAATGGCAAAGGCCTTTGGCATAGGTTTTGAATTGTCATGGCGACAATGTGTATCAAAGTGACTCTCAATGAAACATTATGAAGTCTATATGAGGTCTCCTCGAAAGCAATTTGTCACAGCTATAGGATTAATCACGTGGTCTTTTGGTAAGACACTGAATTCTCTATGAGAGGTCTTCCCAACTTCACCGAGTCTCAGCGATTGGAAAGAAAATAACTTTTGGCTCTCAATGTAGCATGTTGTTTTCAGTATGAATTCTCTCTGACTCTAGTGAACTTTGGCAAAAGCGACAACCATAATGTTGTCTGACAATGTTAGGCAGCATAATGTGTCTTCGTTTGACAAGAAAGTCACTTAGGGCAAACATTTTGAGTGTATTCTCTTAGTTGGGTATCGAACCCTAGCCTAGCTACCATCATGAATGTTTATGTTTTTGTTGTTGCTGACTATAATGGTTTCTACAAAGGTCTATGGAAGGTTTGTTTGATGTGCCTCTCTGGCTGGATGCTCTATAGTGGTTGATGGAGCCATGGGTGTTATAGATTTGTTTGAGAAATAATCTCACAAGCATCAGAAGCTGGGTGAAATGACTCCTGTTTTGGTTGGTTATTCTGTTGTTACTTCTGATGACTGTTACTTTTCTAGTGTTTCTTTAAAGAAGCAAAAAACTTAGTTTTCTATTTGGCTGTTATTGTAACTCAAAAAGAATATCATTCTTTGACTATATGAAAATGTATGATGAAACTTTGTAATAAAAATCTAAATAAAAATGCAGAGATTGTAAATTTCTTTTCTATGCAGTATTTTAGGGATTCAAGAATTGAATCTTTAAGGTATTCCGTAGACAAAAAAATAGAGAGACATGTGCTTAACTGAAAATAGAGAAATCCTCTGAATCATCACTATTGTTCAAAAAGTAAACTAAGGGGTTGGTACTGCTTGAGATAGATATCTCTAAACAAGGGGTTGGTGCTCCTTGAGTGGGTGCTCAAAATAGCCTATAAGGCATTGTGAACAGTTGATTAAAAGATTAATCCTGGAAGGCATTTAGGGAGTGGTTTCTATACTCTAGGATGGTTTTCCACTCGGAAAAATATTGTGCCTCTTTGTTCTTCTGTGTTCTCTCTGGTTTAATTTGCTGTTGTTGTTTCTGTTCACAGTTGAGTCATTATTTTTCTCAATTTTGTTTATGAATGATTACGCTCAACTCATGAATGCTTTAATCAAAATGAAATTGAGATCAAATCTGAAATGTGTGTTTAAATATTTTAAAAAACTAGTCAAATAGTTAAGACACTAATTCACCCCCCCTCTTAGTGTCATTTTAACTCCAACAGACTATTGACTACAAGTAATTTGAATCTAATAGGGTCAATGGTGGTAAGCTGAATAGCTCCATTAGGAAAGACCTCAATTACTTCATATGGTCCTAACCACCTTGTCTACAATTTTCCTACATTGTCCTGATATCTTGAGTCATAGAGCAGGGCCCAGTCTCCTGGTTGGAATTTCTTGTCCTTGATAAAATTTTCATGCCACTTGATTCTTTGATTCTGCACTACCTATGTATGATGCAGGGCTACTCTTCTGATCTCATCCAAAGCATTTAGCTGCATGATTCTTTCTCTTTGTGCCTCAGAAATATCCATCCCCAAGTCTACTGTAGTCCTAAGAGTCTTATATTCAAATTCAATGGGCATCATGTCTATATTTCCATACAACAACTCAAATGGAGTGAATCCTGTAGTTGTTTTCTAGGCTATCATATAGGTCCAAATAGCTTCTGGTAATATATTTGACAATCCTTTCTATTAATAGCTACCATTTTGGTCAGAATGACTTTAATTTCTCTATTGGTCACCTCAACTTAGCCTTTAGCCTGGGGGTGATAAGGAGTAGACTTCCTGTGCCTTATGTTGTACTCATTAACTAGTACTGCAACAAGGGTTGGTGTGAATTGAGCCCCTTGATCTATCACTATTTCTCTTGGGACTCCATATCTTGTGAAAATATCCTCATAAAGAAATTTTGCAACCTTGTTGTCTCTCGCATGCTTCATGGCCTTAAATTCTACCCACTTTGTCACATAATCAGTGCATACCAATATATAAGACTTACCATTTGATGAAGGGTCAATGGATCCCACAAAATCCAATCCCCACTAGTAAAAGGGAGTGTCTAGTACTTGAGGGAAAAGTGGCATCTCATCAGATCTAGTTGGTCCACTCATTCTTTAACATCTATCACATTTTTTGGTATACCTTATTGCATCCTTGTGGAGTGTTGGCCAATAATATCATGTATTCAAAATCTTCATTGTTGTCCTCTTGGATGCAAAGTGTCTTCCACATGGCTTGTTGTGACATGCATGAAAAATTTCATATGTCTCATCTTCTCTCACACATCTCCTCATGACATGGCCTGGTCCAGTATAAAACAAACATCCAACAATCCAAGAGAAAGGAAAATATTTTTCAATGAGTGTCATTTTCTCTTTTGGAGAGAAGTGAGAAGGAACTCTACATGTGACTAAATAATTGGATATGTTAGCATACTAGGGTGTTGTATACTAAGGAATAATAGATTCTTATTTTGAAAAGAGTCATTTATGGGCTGATTCCCTTCTGATGTAGTTATCCTTCAAAGAAAATCTGCAACAACATTGGCCTTCCTTGGCTTATCCACAATGGTTATATCAAACTCCTGCATCAACAATAAGCATCTTTCCAACCTACCTATGATCAAAGGTTTATTCATAAGATATCTAATGGTTACATGATCAGTGTGCACAAAGAATTGGTAGCTTGTTTTGTAATGTCTGAATTTATTCAATGCATAGATTATTGCCAATATTTCTTTCTCTATCACTGTATGATTGAATTCAACTCCTTGTAAATTTTTGCTAACAAAGTAAATGGCATTTTCAATAGCTCATTCTTTTTTTCCTAAGACTAATCCTATGGAATAATCTGATGCATTAGTATGGATGTGGAAAGGAAGCTCCCAATTAGGTCCTTGATTATAGGAGAATGGGTCAAAGTTGCCTTCAATTCAGAAAATTCCTTGTCACAAGCTTCAATCTACTAAAATTTAGCATCTTTAGTGAGAAGAGTATACAATGGTTCTACCACCTTGTTGAAATCCTTGATAGAATTCCTATAATATCCTACATGACCCAAGAAAATCCTAACATCCTTATGTTTTGTATGTTTGGGAAGATTTATGATTACCTCAATCTTTGTAGGATCTACTTGAATTCCCTTGTGGGAGATGTAGTGGCCAAGAACTATAGCTTCCTGCATCATCATGAAACACTTTTCCTTGTTTAAGGACAAATTTTTATCTTCACATCTCTGTAGGAATCTCATGAGATTTTCCAAATCTTGATTAAAATCAACACCATAAGTGGTAAATCCATCCATATAAATTTCCATGCAATCATGAGAAATGTTTGAGAATATGCTAATGACTTCCCTCTGAAAAGTTGCATGTGCATTTCATAAGCCAAATGGGAGTACTGAATAGGCATAGGTCCCCCATGGATAGGTAAATGTGGTCTTCTCCTAGTCCTCTAGTGTATTTTTGGATTTGGTTGTAGCCGTTGAATCCATCTAGAAAAGAAAATTATTGTTTTCTTGTAAGTGTGTCCAAAACTTGATCAATGAAGGGTAAGGAAAAGTGGTCCTTCTTGGTGGTAGCATTAAGTTCCCTATAATCAACAAAAACTTGAAATTTCCCTCCTTTCTTGGGCATAATCACTAATAGAGACACCCATTGACTATCTGAAATAGAGTAGATAAATAGTGCATCTAGTAATTTTTGCAGTTCCCCTTTTACACTTTCTCTTAGTGGAGAGTTAATTATTCTTTGTAGCTATCTTACTGGGGTGCAATCATATTTGATGTAAATTCTGTGTGTACAAATTTTAGGGTCCAATCCCTTGTAAGGAAAGTAGAGGTGCAAAAACAAATTTTCTAACGTCAAAACCATAGGGAAGAATGCAGATAGTACTTTTAATTTCCAAATTACAATCCAATTAAGACACACATGAAAGATTTACAAAAACAAAAAAAATACACAAAGAAAAATGAACACCAAATTTATGTGGGAAAAACTATTTTAGGAAAAAACCCACCACACCAAGCCAAATCTCTTTGTATTTTAGTAACCAACAAATTACATATAATGCAGAGACACAACTCTTTGGCGTATATTTTACAGTTGCTTCATTCACTATTCAATCTAGTATAGAAATGATCTCCAAGATTCAATGATACTCTAACTTAGAATGATTTCTTCGAATCTCGCCACATTTTGATTTTATCCTCTGTTTATCCTTATCTACAATTAACCATCCTAGAAAGTTTCCATTCTAGTCTATATTTTTCCTTGCAGGAAGTTTAGTTCTAACATCACAACTGCTGCAAAAAACCAACCACCAACTATTCAAATTTTCCTTCCTCTAATTGGTCCACAAGACACCACATAGGATAGTCATCACTCGGTCAAGAGAATTCAATATGTATTCGCATATCGGTGAGACACAAGTAGTGTCTCCTCGATACTCAAAGGCTTCACTGTCGATATCAGCGTAGGTTCCAATAGTCAGCAAGATGATATAGCGAAAGCCATGAGACATACCAAATCCACTAAAATCCATTTCATTCCTATCGACATCCATCTATCGGCAAGAGTTATCCCATCGACATGATCGACGAGACCTCTCACTGACCTCTAGTTTGAACACATCTTCCATTACTATCGTTAAGACATCCAACTATCACCAAGTGTTTCACCGAGACCTCTTATATTACTCGGAAGTCACACAACCATCAGCGAGACCTCACGAGTCAGAAAGATGACATACCAAAAGGTAAGGCTTCTTACCGAGGCTTCCATGTTACCCTAATGAACATTGGTGAGACAAACATATGTCACCAAGAGTTCATAGTGAAACCTCTATGTTACTCTAATGACCTAGTTGCCATGAGTCTCCCTGACATCTGCTAGACAACAACCCATCGGCGAAAAGTCTCCACTTGGTAGAGGGTTAGAATGAATAGCACAAGTCATAGCGACAACACCAGTTGACAAGACAACAACATTGTCTCGGCGATATGAAAATTTCACAACGATTTAGAATAGCTAGTCAGCTAGACATCATTAATGTCACATTGACTTTTCCCTTTAGGAGTTACATGCCAGTAAGAATTGAGGCACATTTTCCAACAATCTCCCACTTGATGAAGATCTTATTGACACTTCTAGAGCATAATAAAGCTATTGAAATTCATGGGACTTGAGGCCCATCGAACTGGCACACCCCCTATACTTGTCTGTGCTCACAGGCTTCGTCAATGCATCTATAACATTCTCTAGAGTATCCACTTTCTCCAAAGAGACCTTCCTATCCTCCACCATATCTCATACAAAGTGATACTATACATCTATATGTTTCATCCTGGCATGGAAAGTATAATTTTTTTCTAAACATATAGCACTCTGACTGTCACAGTAAATAGTAATTTTCCTACATCAAAACCAATGTTAGAACACAAACATTTTAACTAGATTGCTTCTTTACAAGAATGTTTAGCTTCCATGTATTCTACCTCTATAGTGGACAAATTGACTACAACCTGATGCTTGCTCATCCAACTCATTGCACCACCATTCTTCATGAAAATATATCCACTGGTGGATCTTCTACTGTTAATGTCTCCTACCCAATTAGAATCCACATAACCTCAAATGCTGAGAGTTTTATATGATTCAACCAAGTTGCCATGGTAACACAAAGTATAATTTGAAGTGCCCTTTAGATATCTAAACACTCTCTTCACAACATCCCAATGTTTCCTTCCAGGATTAGCCAAAAACTGACTAAGTACTCCCACTACTTGGGTAATGTGTGTCCTTGTACAAACCATTGCATACATAAGGCTACCAATTGCACTAGCATAAGGTACATTGGTCATGTCCTCCATCTTAGTAGGAGATTTTGGACAGTCTTCAATAGATAGCTTCATTCCTTGCAAAACTAGAACAACTAGCTGCTTGCAATCTGTCATACAAAATCTCTCTAGAACAGTCTTGATGTACTTACTCTGACTAAGCCAAAGTTTTCTATTTTTCCTGTCCCTAGTTATTTCCATTCCTAGAATATACCTTACTACACCAAGATCTTTCATTTCGAACTTTGCAGACAACTAAGACTTAAAATCAGAAATCATTAGCTTACTATTGCCTATGAACAACATGACATCAACATATAGAGCAATAATAAGAATAGGATCACTTTCAGCTTTATAATTCAAATAGTGATCAAATTTTGATCTTACACATCCCAAAGATAAAACAAAAGCATCAAACTTTTGGTACCACATTCTAGGAGATTGTTTTAAACCATACAAAGATTTCTTCAACTTGCAAACTAGTCTTTCTTTACCTTTTTCCACAAAGTGCTCCAGGTGGGACATATAAATTTCTTCTTCAAGATCACCATGAAGAAACGATGTCTTCACATCCATCTGTTCAATATCTAAGTCATACGCTACTGCAAGTGACAAAATAAATCTAATAGATGTTAACTTAGCTACAGGAGAAAACATTTCTCCATAATCAATTCCCTCTACCTGGGAATAACCTTTTGCAATCAGCCTTGCTTTATATTTTTCTACACTGTCATCTAGACCAGTTTTCTTTTTAAATACCTATTTGCAGCCCACTGCTTTTCTGTCTTTAGGCAATGGCACCAAACTCTAGGTATCATTATTTTCTAATGATACCATTTCTTCATTCATGGCTTCCAACCAAGAGTTTGAATCAGACATTTTAAATGCCTCTTTCACAGTCCTAGGTTCATCAGTGCTAGAAATTAAAGCATAGGCACAAGTAGAATCTATCAAGGAAAACCATACCTATCAAGTTTCTTTCTTTCACGTGTTGACCTCCTCATAGGCTGAGGCTAAGGTGGTTCTTCATCTTCTTCAAAACTTTCAAATCTACTTGAGCTTTCCTCAGTATCAGGTACATTTTGTTTTTTCAATTCCTCTTTATCTAGTGTCAAAGGAATTTTTGCTACATCCTTTTTATTTTTTGATTTCTTCTCTGACTACAAATCCAATGTAGAAGGCTTCGGCTCATGAAAGATAATGCTTCTACTATACAAAACCTTCTCAGTCTCAGGATTGCAAAGCTTGCATCCTTTTATGCTAGCACTATAGCCAATAAAAATACACTTTACAACTTTGTTTTCCAACTTAGATCTTTTTTCAAACAACACATGAATATGCTTCACAGCCAAAGACACAAATATGTCTTAGATAGGGATTCTTTCCATACCATGATTCTAAAGGCGTCTTCTCAACAAGAGTAGAGTTAGGAGAATGATTTACCAAGTAACATGCTGTAGAGACTGCTTCAGCCCAGAACTTCTCCTCCAAGCCAGCACTGCTCAACATACTTCGTGCTCTTTTCATTACTGTCCTGTTGAACCTTTCAATAACTCCATTTTTTTGTTGAGTGTAAGGTGTAGTCTTATGTCTTTTAATCCCATGATCTTTATAGTACCTTTCAAATTCATCTGAACAAAACTCACCGCCATTGTCAGTCCTTAAACATTTTATTTTCCTACCAGTGTGATTTTCTACAAGGCTTTTAAATTCCTTAAACTGACTAAACACTTCTTATTTACTTTTTCAAAAATATACAAATGCTCTTCTTCAATAATCATCAATAAATGACACATAGTATCTTGATTTAGATAAATAAGGAACATTCACTGGACCAAACACATCAGAATGAATATAATCAAGCAAACCAGAAGATTTGTGAGGATTGGAATAAAATGAAACACGGTGTTTTTTTTCCATATATACAATGTTCACAAAAATTTGAACTCAAGGTTACAATCTTCAAGCCCTTCTACCAAGTTTTTACTTTTAAAGGTTTTTAAACCTTTCTCACCAATGCAGCCTAGCCTATGATGCCAGAGCATAGTATTTTTTGTTTGAAGTTTAACCTCCATGGATTTTACACCATCAAGAATGTTTTCCTTCTTTCCATGAGTGGCCTTAGGTGACTTTGTAGATACATTATTGCATTGGACAGATAGTGCATCCAATTTGTACAAGGTATTAATTCGAGCACCCCTAGCCAGCACCATTGTGCCTCTAGTCATCTTGCAACAATTTCTAGAGAATGTGAAATGCACTCCAATATCATTCAGTTTACTTACAGAAAGTAAATTTTGAGCTAGACCTGGTATACGAATCACATCATTGATTCCCTTCACTCTTCCATCAGGGAATTGAATTATGACTCTTCCATAGCCAACAATTTCCAAAGATGAATCACTTGCCAAATACACCTTTCCACCATTGCATTTTTCATACTTTGTGAACCAATCTCTATGAGATGCCACGTGGAAAGATGCTCCAGAATCAATCAGCTAGACATCATCAAATGCCTACGTAGCCAAGGCTATAATGAAGGCATCTACATCACTATGAGAAGAATCATTGTCAAAAGAGGTCTTCTTCTTCTTCTTTTTCTCCTCATTGCAATCCTTTTGGACATGACCAGGTTGCCCACAATTCCAACATTTCACCTTGAACTTCTTGCTAGGAGACTTTGATCTCCCTTTTGATTTTGATCTAGATTTCTTGTACTTCTTCTTTCCTTTCTCCTTTGATCTACCTCTGACAGCAAGAGCCTCCTTCCCCATCTCAAAAGATTTCCTTCTCATCTCTTCTGATAGAAAAGAAGCAACAACATCTTCCATCTTGAATGTGGATGTTGTACTCCCAATTTCCATCACCAGATGATCCCAAGAATTAGGAAAAGAACATAGCAACAACATACAGTGATCTTCTTCATCTATCTTCACACCAACAGATGATAATTGAACAATCAACATGTTGAAAGAATTCAAGTGATCAACAATAGCAGCTCCATCCTACATCTTCAAAGAGTACAACTTCTTCCTCAAGAACAACTTGTTCACCAAGGACTTACCCTAATAAATGGCACCCAATCTTTTCCACAAAGAGGTTGTAGTCTTTTCTTCATGCACATTCAGAGAATAGAGTCTGCTAAACAGAGCCTTATCAACCCTTTTGATTTTCTTTCTGCCAGGTCCCAATCCTCTTGCTTCATGTCTTGAGGTTTCATTCTAGACAAAACATTCCAAAGATCTTGGTCCACTAACAAATCTTCCATTTGGACTTTCCACAACAAAAAATTGCTACCATTGAATTTCTCTATTTCAATATTTCTGGATGTGCTTGCCATCTTAATCTGTAATTAAATTATTAGACCTCTACCAAACTCCCATTGAAAAAGAATTGACACAAAAAATCCAACCCACTCACAAGGATAACACAACTGGCCAGGCTCTGATACCACTTGTAAGGAAAGTAGAGGTGTGGAAAAAACTTTCCTAATGTCAAAACCACAAGGAAGAATGCAGACAATACTTTTAATTTCCAAATTACAATCCAATTAAGACACACATGAAAGATTTATAGAAACAGAAAAATACACAAAGACAAATGAACACTAGATTTACGTGGGAAAAACCCTTTCGAGAAAAAACCCACCACACCAAGCTAAATCTCTTTGTATTTCAGTAACCAACAAATTACATACAATGCAGAGACACAACTCTCTGGTATATATTTTACAGTTGCTTCATTCACTGTTCAATCTGGTACATAAATGCTCTCCAAGATTTGATGATACTCCAACTTAGAATGATTTCTTCGAATCTTGCCACATTCTAATTTTATCCTCTGTTTATTCTTATCTACAATTACCCATCATAGAAAGTTTCCATTCCAGTGTAGATCTTTTCTTACAGACAGTTCAGTTCTAACATCACAACTGCTACAAAAAACCAACCACCAACTATTTGAATTTCACTTCCTCTGATTGGTCCATGAGACACCACATAGGATAGTCATCACTCAGTCAAGAGCATTCAATATGTATTCACATGTCGGTGAGATACAAGCAGTGTCTCCCCGATGTTCAAAGGCTTCACTGTCGATATCAGCGTAGGTTCCAACAGTCGGAAAGATAATATAGTGAATGCCATGAGACATACCAAATCAACTAAAATCCATTGCATTTCTATCGAAATCCATCTATCAGTAAGATTTACCCCATCGACATGATCAGCAAGACCTCCTACTGACCTCCAGTTTGAATGCATCCGCCATTGCTATCACTAAGACATCCAACTATTACCAAGTGTTTCACCAAGACCTCTTATGTTACTATGAAGTCACACAACCATAAGCGAGACCTCACGAGTCTATGAGATGACATATCGAAAGGTAAGGCTTCTTACCAAGGCTTCCATGTTACCTCGATGAACATCGATGAGACAAACATATGTCACCAAGAGTTCATAGCGAAGCCTCTGTCTTACTCTGATGACCCAATCACCATGAGTCTCCCTAACATCCACTAGACACCAACCCATCAGCTAGAGGTCTCCACTCAACAGATGGTTACAATGAACACCACAAGTCATGAAGACAACACTAGTCGGCGAGACAACATTCTCTCAGCAACATGAACATTTCACAAGGATTCATAATAGCTAGTCGGCCAGACATGAATAATGTCACATCAACATTTCCCTTCAAGGGTTACATGCCAGTAAGAATTGAGGCACATTTTCTAGCATCCCTTCATGTCAAGATAATCCCATGTAAATGCATGCTACTCAGTCCTTAATAAGTTTTCCAATAACAATTGTTGTTCCCTACTTAATTTACTATTAACATTCAAATATTTTCCTTCTAACACCAATACTTGTGTAGTTAACTCTATAATGGTTGCTTCATTAACACATGGTACCTTTATTTCATATCGCAGTAATGTATGGGACACACTTGTTACTACAGGAATTTTATTTGTAGGAAGAGTCGCTGCAAGAAGAACATCTGTACGAATAGTGGCCAGAAGAAGAGTAGGAAAAAGTGTCTTGACTAAAGTAGTAGAATGAGAAGATGATGCTTCCTTCCACTTCACAATGGTTTTGAATGGTGTTATCCAATACTTCATCCTCATTTTGGAGCTACATGAAAGATCCTTTTCCTAGCATCATAAGTTGTGCCATAGAATTAACTTCCTTGACCTCTTCACCAACATGTGGCCATATAGGATTATCTTCATCATGAGACAACTGAGCAGTGTTAGAGTAATAAGTTATAGTACATTTAATTAATTACATCATGTTAGTTAATTAATTAATTCACTTATCACTTTAGTTACTTTTGCTAAACTTAGGCACATTAATAATCACTAGGGCTTTTCCTTTTAGGGTTTCCTTTAGGGTTATGCATACATTACTTTTATAAAGAAAATCATCTCATGTAATTTATGAATTCCTAAATAATATTATTTTTGCAAGGGAGGCATTTTTTTGCTGCAACGACCTCCAAGTAGTCAAATTTAAGCTCATGAAATGTTGATGTTAGCATGACGTGAGCGGTCCTATGGACCTCTTTTCCCCCTCCTAGCCTTGATTTTCCTTCAAGGAGCAGGTTTTTTTTAGCATAACTTGGGCAAACAAGATATTACCAAAAAGTTGGTTCTGAGCACTATCCTATGGTGTAGTTTATTTTTTAGTAATTTTTTGTTTAACTACATTTATTGTTGTTTAAACTTAGATGTTCATTTATGGACTTCGAGCTCATAAATTTTTTCCATGATCTCTAATTTTCACCATCTTTGCAATATTGGAAAGGTATTGAGGAGCTCTATGTTGTTGTCCATTCACTTTTTTCTATATCTATCCTAGGTTGATCGTTATTCTAGATTTGTCCTGATGGGTGTTTTGGAGATTACTTGGATGTTTTGGTAGTTGGAAGGGTGAAAATTGAATATTTGCACTTCATTTTAGTATCACATCATTTATCATCTACTATTGCTTCATAAATTCTAGGGTTGTTCTAGTTTGTGAGTTTTCTAGTGTTTTGTGGCATCAAGTCTATTGTTGCATTATTATGATTCCACTTTGGGTTTAGTAGCAGACATAAGTATCTTTCCTTGCTTTCTAGATTTAGGTTCCAGTGTTACTCCACAATGTTCTTCCAGTGCTTCTTTGTAGTAGGTCATCTCATTGTATGGGGGTTTTGTCCCACTAGGTTTTCCTTATCTACCTCATTATTGAATTTGTACATGGGTACCTGATCAAGCCTTTTTTCTAGGACCCATCTTTGATTTCATGCATCTTTTACTTAATTTTTTAGCTACTTCCTAAGTTCATCTTAGGGGTGGGGTGTTAGAGTAATAATTTATTACACTTAATTAATTACATCATATAAATCGGTTAATTAAGTCACTTATCACTTTAGTTACTTAAGGTAAACTTAGGAACATTAATAATTGTTTATCGATTATTAAGTTTGCACACTAGGGTTTTTCCTTTTAGAGTTTCATTTAGGGTTATGCATACATTACTTTCATAAAGAAAATCATCTCATGTAATTTATGAATTCTTGAATAATATTATTTTGCACATCTTCATGCAAAGCTTTGCTTTCATTTGATTTTCTCTTCTATAGAAGGTTTTTCTGGTTTCAATGTTTGATCTTGGTTTCTAACAAGCAGGAGGATAAAAAACAAAAAAATTTGTGCTCTTCCCATTTGAAATGGTCATGTCACCTAACTAACATCCAATGTATGCATCTGCAGTTACTAACCAAGGCCTTCCAAGAATAATGGGATATCTGCCTAGTGTAGCTTTAGAAGAAAGAATCATAAAGTCTACTATGTACTCCCAAGAGTCTAAAACTACCACAATATTCTCCACTACACCATTAGGCTTAACAATAGAGCTATCAACAATTTGCAGGACAGTAGGAGTAAATCTCATGCATGCAATGTTTATTTGTTGTAGGATGTCTTTGGTCATTAAATTTATTGCTACCCCTAAATCAACTAGAACATTCTTTACTTGGACCCTGTTTATAATGATTGCTACCATAGGACTTCCTAGCTCATTATACTTGGGGATAGTGACTTTTCCCAACATGATGTTAGCTAGTTGTCCCACCACATCAACTATAGTCGGGTCCTTCCTTTTCCTGCTCAACTTCTTGAGGCATGCTTCCTTGATTGTCTTGTTGTAGATTGGAACATCCTTTATGGCCTAAAATAGAGGTATCTAGACACATTTATGCTTCAGCTAATCCAAGATATCAAAAATTTTATCCTCATTTTTTTTTTCCTTTTTCTTGGAAACTTCCAATCTCTAAGGAAATGGTGGTTCTTTTTAGTTTTCTTGACTTGGATTGGTTCAGGATTTTTATGTACACTTGGCTAACTGGGATCATTCAAAGGTTTCTCTTCCTCTTCAACAAGAAGCTCAATGATAATGGGCTTGGAAGGGGCTAGTAGAGTAGTTCCTGAATGGAAGTGCATGTCACTTACACTCACAACATATGCAAGGAATTGATTTGAATTAGTAGAGTATGTAGGCTGTTGTTTTGGTTTGTTATTTGGATTGGGTGTGGGATGAGCTGGTAGCTAATTAGGTTTAGGTACATTTGAGCTTGGATTAGTAGGTGGAGGCATTATAGCAGGTTGAAGGGGTTGAGAAGGCGGTTGTATGTAACTGGTTGTCTAGGTAGACCATTGTTGTCCTCCCCTCCATTGATTTGTTTGCTACCAATTTCCTAAAGGTGGCTTCCATTTCTCTTGAAATTGTTGCAAATTCCCCTGAGGTTACTACCACTGGGGTGGGGAACTTTGATGATTGGGCAAAGCATTTGGAGGGTTACTCCAAGGTTATGGTGGATATCCTCCATAACTAGATGGATATGGGGGTTTTCATTGGTTACTAGATGAATAGGAATTAAAATATGGCCCAACATAGGATAGTGAATCTAGTGGCATACATTGTCTTGGAGCCCAAAGATTCCTTTGTGCAACATAGTATATTTGGTCTTCTTCAATCTAGATTGGTTTGAATTTAGGTGGAATCTTCTTGCTTTCAAGATTAGCTACCATCTTGTATCTGTAGTCTCTCTTATTTTGTCTACAGTGGGGGCAATACTATGTCAAGATTTCCTCTACCTCCTCTTGCTTCTTCTTGGCCTGAAGTGTATCTAGCTGAGTAGCTAGATCATTTATAATGTCTTTCTTGGAGTCTTCCAGTAAATGAGTAATCTCCATTCTTGAAACTCCATCGATATTTGACTTACCCATGGAAGATTGATAAGCTCTCCCCTTCTTTGATGCTGCCCTAGAGTAGTTCTAGCATATTTTCTTGATATTTTCCCAAGGAACTTGGGAAATATCTCCTCCTCCCATGAGGTCTAAAGCATCAGTGCAACTATCATTGATTCCTCTTAGGAAAAACAACTTTAGTGAGTCTTGATTGAGTGTATGGTGTGGAGATTTTTGTAGGCAAAATAAAAAACTTGCAATGTAATCTTCTAGGCTCTCATCTTCCTTTTGTTGCATATTGAACATGTCACCTCCTTGCATGTCACTTCCCCTACAATATTCCTTGTATTTCTCAAGGAATTTTTTCTTCATGTCTTCCCAAGTTTCCATAGTATCTCTTCCTAGGCTCATGAACCATCTTAATGCAACCTCTTTCAAAGTGGTAGGAAATAGCTTAAGCCTATGGGCATCAATGGTATAATCCTAACTCCTAAAAAGTATATCAAAATCAAATAAAAAGCTATCAAGATCTTCTATGACAAGTCCATAAAACTTGGGGAGTGCAGAAGCATGGATGTTCTTGATGTTTGCAACTTCATTTTGATGGAAAATTGGGAAAGGAAAAGTCAGTTGGTTAGGTCTATTCCTTTTTGCCTCACCCATATCTTCTTGACGTAGTTCCAAAGAAAAGGGGTTCTCAAGCTGATTTTGGTCTTTAGAGGAGACGTCAGAGCTAGTCAGATGAGGAAATGCATGAAAAAAGGTGTGTGGATATTCTTTTTCTTCTTCTCTTGATAGGTTCTGATATTCAACTAGTTTGAATGGTTTAGGATTTTTAGGAAGGAATCTCCCATAAGAATCCCTTCTCCTTCCTCTATGCATGCAGTATCACTCACTAGTGTTGTGTGGTCTCACAACACACCCCAATACTAAAAAGACTTGGGTACCCAAGTGAAAATATGACTTCCATGGCAAGAGTTAACAAATTGGAAGATCATCAAAAGTGAAAAGGAAAAGAAAAATATTTGGTTTAAAAGAAAGTACTTCATATGGTAAATTTTTCACACACCGAGTAATGTGTACCAAAAACACAGAAATGGGAAAAGGTAATGTAAAGTTCAAGCGAATGGCTCCAATCCTATAAGTTGGATTTTGGTAGGTTAGAGTTCTACTATAACCAAGGTCTAGGAAAGTAAGTTGGTAAAGTTGAATACCGGGTACCAAGTTGAAATGTAAAGAGAAATGGTATTTTTTTAATTTGTATAGTGGTTATGGTGATTTGGTATATATGCAAGGATTTGTGATATATTTCTCTTAGAAGTGAGCTTTATAGATTTTGTACTAACATTTGTATAATGGTTGTATTTATATGAGATATGGTGGCACATTCATTTAAATGGTATTTAATATTTTTAATTTTGTGATGGCAGGATGTATCAATTGTGATGCAAAGCTTCGGTATGGATGGTCAGGAAAATTATGTTGGTGAACAAATTTTACTTTATTACCAAGATTGATGATGCACTCAAGGGGGGGTTGGGGCCCTAGCTTGGTTGGCTAAATCTTTCCTGTAGTAGGAGGTTGGTCACAAGTTCTAGTCTCCCCCACCCCTGTGGTACCAGAGGGCGTGTCATACCAGCGCCACTGGTCATGTTAAAAAGTCTACCAGGCGCATTGTAGTTTATAGGGGGTCATGCTACCCGATTCCTGCAGTCTAAAAAAAAAAAAGATGATGCACTCAAGGGACTCATGTTGGAATAGAGTTTTCTACAAGGTTGTCCAAGTTACCAGGATACCAGGATGTTGGAGTTCAAGCATGTAGTAACGAAGTGTATCTATTATGTGGGTATTTTTATTCCTGGAATGTTCAAATTGGGAAGCCTGAGATATAGGAGTTTTAATTCCACTTGATCACTCTATTATAATGGAAGTCTCCTATATATCTTTGTTTGGGTAAATTTGTTTGATTTCAGAAGGAATTCTAAAAAAGCTAAAAAAGTAGAACCCGAAGAGCTTCAGTGAGTAAATGGAGATGACTTCCGTTGACTTAAATTGCAATTCTCCTATTGGTCACAATATTCCATGTTCCTTGATGATATTGTTCCCTTATATGTCCTCTCATGTAGATGTATTATCCTATTTGAGCCTTGTGTTCTATAAAAGGCTAGAGGATGCTTAATTTTATTTTAAGTTCAAAATTTATGGATGTCGGAGGAGCAAAAACTTCTTTTAAATTTTGTTCTTTTTTCCTATTTTCTGAACCATTATGGTGTAAGGCTTTGTATGCACATAGAAATTAATTGATATCAGAGCTTTATGGATAGCTACATATCTAAGTATGTTTTGTAGCTTGTTTTGTGAGTTTTCCTGAACAAGATTGTATGCTACGCCATTTAAGGGTGCATACAAAACCTATTTGGTGTCCATAAATGAAATCCACTCTTTACAAGCTTGCATTGTTTTATACGTAGCTATGAAGCAATCTAGTGAAATATAAAGTGGTTTGCTCAATTTTGATTAGTTTTTTAGGGAATCCATGGAGAATAATTAGGAGAAATTTTTTTTTTCAGTATTTTTTATTTTTTACTTTAGATTAGATGTTTAATAGTTTTGAAAATCTTCCAAAAAATATAAGTGAATGGAAATACTTTTGTTGAAAATATTTTATTTTCCATTAAATTTTCAAATACTTAATGCTAAATCTACATAAGTGATAGCAAGGAAGTTGGTGACGATCTTTGAAATCCAATGTCAAATCTATTGTTGTCATTAATTTGAAGTTTATCTTTCCAAATTGGAAAGATGATCTAAAATGTTCAAAGAAGTGATACAAAAAAATGTATATGTATGTGTTCGTGTATACATGGAGTACCCCTTAAAGGAAATAATATTAATTGTCACATGATTACTTGAGAGTGACCCTAGTGCAACCATGACTTGGTTATCGAAGACTTGGGATTAAAAAAAAGTCAATCTTTGCTCTATAAATGTAGAATTCTCACTTAGGTTGTCTTTGTTTCATATATTTCAAGAAGGATAGGCTCTTTATGGTCTTGTATGTGGAGATTTTATTTGACCTGTTTACTAAGTAAAACCATCATCAACAGGAATTGGCACTAGAAGGAGGGTGGCACAAGGCACTCCAACAGTCACGTACAAATACACATATGATTTTTTCTTTCTTTCTGGTTTCTTTGATATTTTTAGATTTTATCTTTTGGAAGTGGATTTGTCTTTTGAAATATCCTTCCTAATTTGGCAAGAAGCTTGTAAACATGCAAAACTTAGGACAAGCTATTTTTCATGATGGAAATTGCAAAACTTTGTAAACTATTTAACCAGAAACTACATCCTTTGAGTTTTTTTACTTTTGGAAGTCATTGAGTGTAGAATTCATGATACAACTAATCATGGTGAAATTGAGTGTGGAATTTTTTTAACTAGGGTAAGTTTAGCCATAACTAGAGAAATTTTGTTAATGGAACAATTTTTAACTAATAAAAGAAAAATTTTGCTCATGAGAGAAACATTCTACCCTAGTGGAGATGGAAATATTAAAAAATTAACCAATGCACTGAAACATTTAGGAAATTGTGATTATTTTAAAGTAAATCCTAACATCTTGCAAGGGAATAGGAGAGAATGTTGAGATTCAAAGATATTTCATCATAAACGAGGAGAAGATATGGAAGAATCATCATTCCCTATATATGTGGAAAACACACAAAATGAGATAAAGAAGGAAAATCAAGTGGGAGAAGCAAGTATTGTGCTTCAGGTTGAAAATCCATTGGCTATAAAAAGACATTTTCTTGATTTTATACAAGATACAAAATATCAAGTTTTTACTTTTTCTCTTTCTGATAATGATATAAATAGTGATACATCTTGGTCTAACACAATGCAAAGTAAAGACAAGGTTGAAGATATCAAGGTTTTTAGAAGAGAAGGAAATAATTAAATGAACACAACCGTTCATGAAAATGAACCAAGGCTAGAAGAAGGTAAAATATTGTTGTACCAAATAGAATGTGTGCAACTCGTCTCTAATGAGATCATTTTCATACATTTAAGCCATATTTTGGGTAAGCACACCTTCAAATTTATGATGTTTAAATATAGGAAACTTAATATTTTTCATTATTACAGTAGGATATTGACGATGTTGATAAGGGAATTTAAACAGAAACCTATTGTAATTCGTACTAAAACTGTAGAAGAAATAGTTATGGAAATTGAAAGAAATTGCTTAGTTAGAGTTAGTTTGTTGTGATATTAGAGTTAGGGTAGTTAGAGTTAATTTAGTGTATCGTTAGCTTAGTCTTTTTTAGGGTTTCTTCTTTATTCTTTTTTTCTTTTCTTTTCTTTTCCTTGCTCAACTTCTGCATTAGAAAATTATGCTTAAATGTATCTTAAACATGAGAGTGAAATTGAAACAATTTGCAAAATTGAATTGAAATGAAACAATAAAACCATAAACAGTGAAACACACTTTTAAGAGAGATAACCACAAAAGAGACATATATATATATATGTTTGTTTATATCAAATATATACATTAGATGTCAAAATCCTTGTCAAATTTTTTTTAAAAAGAGGATTCAAAAGAAAGGTGAGCAAAGTTGCTGATGGTAGTAGTTATCTAGTTGATCTAGGACACCTCTTCTATCAAGGCCAAATACCCTATGTAGGTGAGTTCCCAGTGAAATTCAAAATCTTGGATATGGAGATCAATAAGAAAAGGACAATGTGGAACTACTTCCCCATGATTCAAGAACCAAGGAATATCATCCATGGAGGGAATCCCAATGGTTGGGTGTGCGATAGCTAAAATGGTATCCAAATTCTCCAAGAATTAAAGCTTAACTATTAGGTTGGTAGCGGCATGAACATATTCAATAGTTAACCCAATGTCTAGAAGTGAAGCTACAAAATGAGAAGCTATGTCAGAATAAAAATGGAAGTAGTGACTGGATGCAACATATCTTTCCCCAAGGACCAAGCATAAATTTGGCATAGTGAAGTTGGAAGTCCTAACAATGGAAACCTTTTCAAGCCTTTGTGGTGTGATACTTCCCAAGAAAATTTTTTGTCTATGAGAACAACCAAATCAAATGGGAGTATCCATGATTAAAAAGAAAAATTAAAAGCACATAACAGAGTGGAATTGTAGAAAATGTGAAAAAAAAGAGATAGAAAAGAAAAGTCCAGAGAATTTGTCAAGAAATGCATGAATTTATAGAAAGTTTTGAATAATGTAGTGGTACATAGTTGCCTGAAGTTTTTTTTGGAAATAGTATGTGCAAGGTGGAAACTGATTGATAATCTTCAAAATTAAAGGTTAAATCAAATAAATTCTTTGCACATGTTTAGTGAAATTGCTTCGGAATTGAGCGGTATGGAGATTGTGAATCATGCAAGTTGGAGATTTTGAATTAATAGGGGTCATTTCCAATTTTTTTAAAAAATCCACAATGATTATTGAGGTGTTAAGTGTGCAGATCATACATGAGAATGAGGTTGGAAAGATGTTATACATCATCACCTGAAGAAGTAGAGAGATAATATGTGTTGAACAAGGCATGTGAATTTAATGCAAAATAGTGTGATCATTTTTCAAGGTAATCATGACATTTTGATCCATTAATGCATTGCAATGCCGTCAAGTTGAGATAGTTAGCAAAAGTTTTAGAAATTGACATAAATTTAATGGAAAGGGTGGTAACTAATGTTTCTAAATTTAGATTTAAATTTGGTGATTAAGTTGTCTATTGCTAAATTTTAATTTATGCATATCTTTTAACATATAGTAGGTTGTAGTTAGTTGGGATGGTAAAATTTAGCTAGAAATACACACTTACAGGGAATCATTAAATGAGTTTTTGGGAAGTAGTGAATTGATGAAGGGATTTACATTGAATGAAAAATAAAAAAGTAACTTTGGCTACCACTATAATTCCCAACCTAATAGCGTTGCTTCAATGATTGCAAGTTGATAAATGGGCTATTATTGCAATATCAAAAGTGAAAATATACTATCATTGCTATATCTGAAAAAAAAGTGATATTAACTCTTTAGGCTATCCAAATAACTCTACTGGGGCTATGAATGCCTGACTGGAAATAGAGCTATGTTTGGGGGGAATTACGAAGATAACCTTATTAGGGCTATGGACTCCTGACTAGCAACAAGGCTCTATCCCTGGTTGGCTTTGGAGGATTACTATATTATGTAGTTCAATGTTAATCAACTAATTCTATTTACTATGTTTTGAAAATTGGAATTAATCAAGAGCACACACAGATGTTTTTGGTGGAGTTTTACTTTTTATGCCAGAATCTAAGGTAGAAATTTATTGTTTTAAAATATGCCTAGGTTTTAATTTACAACTAGTGATTTAATTTCAAGTTTAATTTTAAATTTGGTTTTATTGGTTGCAAGTTGTTGTGTAGTCTCACAACACACCCCAATACTAAAAAAGGCTTGGGGAACCAAGTGAAAATATGACTTCTATGGCAAGAGCTAACAAATTGGAAGATCACCAGAAGTGAAAAGGAAAAGAGAAATCTTGATGAGGTCACAGCCTGAGACTTAGAAAATAACCCACAAATAAGAGAATAATTTTATTATTCAGAAATGGAGCTTCTCACATGCAAAGGATCTCAAATCCCCAAGTTTTACAACGCATGCAAGTTACAGAAAGCTACAGAATAACCCTTTTGCAATATGCAAGCTTGTCCCCCAAAAAGTTACCCAAAAAAATTAGAAACCCGCCCATAAATAGAGCTCCTCTTTAGTTTGGAGCCAAAACAACATTCAAATTGAGTTTAGGTGATTTGGCACCAAAAAATTTACAACATGAAGTTCAAATTTCAAAAGAGCATTTGCAATTGTATCTTCTAGAAAGTGCACCAACTTCTCGAGGCCATAACTTTTGATCCAAGACTTTGATTTGTGAACCGTTTGAACCATTGGAAAGGTCACAAAGTCAATAACGCACTTCAAATCTACTATGATAATTTTGGAAAGTTTCAGGGCCCATCTAGAAACTCTAAGTGCCTCAAATCTAACTCGGAAGATTTTCAGGTGCAAATCTAAGAAACTAAAACTGCAATATCTTTCCACCCAGGAATAAAAAATAAAAACCGTAAATTGGGAATTTCATTACGATGAAAAGGGTATCAAAAAATGTAAAAACATCTAAAAGGAAAGAAACTTGAAATTTAACTATTTTTGGGTGATGCAAGATTGCCCTTACACCATTGGATGCTCTTGCATCAAATCTTCAGTTTAAAAGAAAGTACTTTGTATCATAAGTGTTTTGTGCACCAAGTACCAAGTACCAAAAATAAAAAAAAAGGAAAAAGGTAATGTAAAGTTCAAGTGAATGGCTTCAATTCAGTAACTTGGAGTCTGGTAAGTTGTAGTTTCGACATAATTGAGGTCCAGGAAAGTAAGTGGGTAAAGCTGAATACCAGGTACCGAGTACTGGGTTGAAACATAAAGAGAATTTTTTTTTTTAATTTGTATAGTGGTCCTGGTGATCCAGTATATATGCAACGATTTGTGATATGTTTTTTTTAGAAGTGAATTTTATAGATTTTGTACTAACATTTGAATAATGGTTTTATTTATATGAGATATGGTGGAATATTTGTTTAAAAAGGGATTTATTACCAGGCTCAATGATGCACTCAAGGGAATCATGTTGGAATAGAGTTTGCTAATAGGATGTGTTAGTTACTGTGATATCGGGATGCTGGAGTTCAAACATGTAGTAACAAAGTGTATCTATTTTGTGTATATTTTATTCTTGCAATGTTCAAATTAGGAAGACTGAGATATAGGAGTTTTACTTCCACCTAATTACTCCATTATAATGGAAGGCTCCTATATATCTTTGTTTGGGTAAATTTGTTCAATTTCATAAGGAATCCTAACAAAGATGAAAAAGTAGAACCCAAAGAGCTTCAACAAGTAATTGTAGTTGACTTCAATTTACTTCAATTGCAATTCTCGTATTGGTCACATTATTCCATGTTCCTTGATGAGATTGATCCCCCAGATTTCCTCTCATGTAGATGTCTTATCCTATCTGAGCCTTGTGTTCTATAAAAGGCCAAAGGATACTTAATTTTATTTTAAGTTTGGAATTTGTGGATGTTAGAGGAGCAAAAAATTCTTTTAATTTTTGTTCTTTTTTCCTATTTTTTGAACCATTCTAGCATAAAAATTTGTATGCACGTAGACATTAATTGACATCAGAGCTTTGTGGATAGATACCTATCTAAGTATCTTTTGTAGCTGGTTTTGTAAGTTTGGTTGAACAAGACTATATGCTACACCATTTAAGGGTGCATACAGAACCTATTTAGTGTCCATAAATAGAACCCCCTCTTTAAAAGCTTGCACCATTTTATACATATTTTTGAAGAAATTTGGTGAAATGTAAAACGATTTGCTCTGTTTTGATTAATTCTTTGGGGTATCCATGGAGAATAACCAGGAGAAACTTTTATTTTTCAATCTTTTTTATGTTTTACTTTAGATTAGATGTTTAATATTTTTGAAAATGTTCCAAAAAATATAAGTGAATGGAAATAGTTTTGTTGAAAATATTTTATTTTCCATTAAATTGTTGAATGCTTAATGCTAAATCTACTTAAGTGATAGCAAGGAAATTGGTGATGATCTGTGAAATCCAATGTCAAATCTATTGATTTCATGAATTCCAAGTTTATCTTTTCAAATTGGAAAGTTGATCTAAAATTTTCAAAGAAATGATACAAAAATGTGTATGTATGTGTATGTGTATACATGGACTTCCCTTTAAAGGAAATAACAACAATTGTCACATAATTACCCAAGAGTGACCCTAGTGCAACCATGACCTAGTTATAAAAGATTTAGGATTAAATGTAAGTCAATGTTTTCTCTGTAAATGCAGAATTCTCTCTTAGGTTGTCTTTGTTTAATATCTTTCAAGAACGATAGGATCATCACAGTCTTGTCTATGGAGATTTTATTTGAACTGTTTATTATGAGTAAAACTGTCATCAACAACTATTAGCCAGTTCACACAAAGAGTTGGTAAAGAATAAGGGGTTCATTACTTCCTAAATGAGGATATACTTAGAACAACTTCTAGAAACATTATTGAAATAAAAATAGCAATGACTCCAAAAGACTCCCTAGTTTGACACCATCCCCGACAATAGTGCCAAAAGTGTTGGCCTCCTACAATGATTTAATAACTAAGCCCTTATAGCCATGATTCAGATATTTGACATCTAACCTAAATAGCTATTTCAATCATCATGAAGTTGCATTTAACTTGTCAAACCAAGGACATGAACTTGAATTGGGTCAGCATAGTATGTGCACTAGGAACTCAAAGTAGCCATTTCATTCTACAGCTAAGGAACTCACAATACTGAAAGTAAATTGCTTATAAGGGAATACCATATATTTCAATCATCAATCAAAAACTACATCAAACTAAAATGCATAACAGTAATGAAAATCTAAGCAACAAATAGGGTACTACTCTGTCTAATTTGGCTGTAGGAACAGTAGTAGAATGAAATTCTAGTGCCTATAGGAACAATCAGTGCTAGATTTCTAACTAGTTACTAAACAAAAAGTAACACTAAACTAATTCTAAACTAAGTGGATAGATTACTCACCAAGTGGGCCCCCTTCGATAAGTATCCTCTAAAACTAATGAGAAATTAGATGCTCAAACTCGTAACTTTATTTTATTCACTATAAATCATGAGTACAAAAGAGTAATGTATCTGTATTACTAAAAACTTGAGAGTGCAAGTACAATATCCAATCATGCAACTTCTTAAGGAAGGAGCATCAGATCTTTATTTATACTATTAGCTAAAGAAGGCAATAAATTCCATGATTAGGAGGATTCTATTTAGGAAAAATAGAGAAAGTGGAGTGGTGGTGGTTACGTGTTCATGGAACCTGGTCAAACATGTAGGTCTAAATGCAGATTTAGCACAATAGTAACACTCATGTTTTCTCAATCATTAAATTCCACTACAAGTCGGTTACATTTAGTTACATGAGGAATATTTTTCCGTCGACCTCCATTGACCTTGAGCAATTCCTTTGTTGGACGTTATGGTGCATGGCTAGTTGGAAATGCCTTCCTCAACTTAGCATCCTCAAATTAAATTTGTGTGGCAATGTTAATACACAAAATAACTACACATCTATAACCACCTTAAGAAGTATTCATTAACCACATGAAAAATCAATATAGATAATCCACATAGTATGCCAATTTCATTAAAACTTGCATAGATAGGATTAAGCCCAATGTCTTTGGTTTGAGGGAAACATTATAAAAATATCAAAATTTAACATCAAATTCCATGACAACTACCATGAAATAAACTATATATTCTACCCAAAATTGGACAAAAAACTAGGATCATCACCCATCACAACATGATACCGATGTGCATCTTCAGCACCAAGAGATATTTTTTAGATAAAAAACCCAAACCCCTTATCCTAATAGCATAAACATAGAAGATGATGATAATTATGAGGAAATCATATGAAAACAAGTCCTAGAATACTCCCAGGATCCTAAAATGCAAAAGTTAATGAAAAAGATCCTTGGATCAAATGCTAACACCTATTTCCTAAAACTTTCACATTATGGTTATAAACTACCCTTAGAATTGAATGTTGAGACACTCAAAGATCCAACCCTTATTCACATAGGTGACCAAACCATTGTTAGAAAAATACCAAAACTAACTGTAGATCCAAAGATACCACCTATCTTTTCAGACTCAAAAGCACTAATTTTTTAACAATATTTTGAACAAAAAAATGGTAATCCTATTAATAGAAATACATCTCAAGTAGATCAAGCAATATATGCCCAATGCTCCAAATGTTATGGCAGCCCAAAACATGCAACATCAATCAACCAACCCATTTCCAACATCACTTGTGACACATAACATTGATACAAACACATGGAGACAAAGAACATCAAGAAGCCTATATAGGAAATCATTATCATATAATCCACCACAACATGGACCAAGTGTTAACATGAAAAATAAGGGTAATATTCCACCTAGACCACCACATCAAACTCTAAATCAGCAATGTAATCTTTAGCCACAACTCCATGCTAACATTCACCTACAAGTACAACACATGTATCTCCCATATACACCACACCCAATCAAAACAATCTACCCCTTCATACACAAAAATCTCCTCTTCATCAACAAATGTATACCCAAAAACCTCAAGATAAAAATATATATCAATAAAATACTCAATGATCCTTCACATGTTGTACGATACCAAGAAGGGCCACAATTCAAAAATCCTAATCCTAATGCTACAAAAAATACATATGGAACCTCATACGTACAAACACCTCAACCCCAAGTCACAAAAACATTACATAAAACCCCCAATCCATAGTCACAAAAAAACCTTCAACACCAAACCTTTTTACCACAACAACAACACATCATTCCTCAACATAAAACACCTAATCTAGAACATCAAACATTCATTCCTCAATAATAGTGATTCCTCAACAATAATATACATACCACACACAATAAGGAATCAACCCTCTTTACACATACCACATTCCTCAAGGCCCTACACCCATACAAAATACATCATATGATCTAACAAACATCATAGGACAACAAGGTTATAAAACACTTAATCGTCAAATGAACACACCAATCAATGAAACTTCCTTCCAAATTCAAAACCTCAATAAAATTATATAAGGCATTCAACTTGGTAAACCCTTCCATTATAATAAATATTCATTACAAGAAATATGTTTGTGTCCCTTTGTTCATAGTATACCAATGAACTCCTTTCTAAAAAGCTTTGAAATTCCAAAATTTGATAAATGCATTGGAAGGAGGTGCCCTATTGAACACATGTGAGAATTCTCTATAGCTTCCATTGATGTTGCTTACAATGACTCTTATTTAATGATACTTTTCCCAAGGAGTTTTGGAGGTGTAGCTATTCAATTGTTCTCTCACTTACCACAAAAAATTAATCCCTTTGATGAATTATCCAAAAAAATATCAATCACTTGTCTTATAACATCAAACAATACATCATAGTCCTTCATCTATACAAGAAAAAATAAAACCAAGCCGAGTCATTCTCATTTTACTTACAAATATGGAGACATAAACTAAGTGCAAATGGCCCATTCTAGGAAAAACTCATCAAAATTTTCATCTCAAACATCTAAGGTGACATAAGCTATCAATTAACTATTTTATGCCCCAAAACATTTGAAGAGATCATTCAAAAAGGCTTATTCATTGAAAGGACCCTCATATGAAAGGGTGTAATAAAACTCTATAACAATAAAGAAAAAGCATCAATTTCAAATGATAAACCCCACATTTGGGAAAAGAACAAAAAATATGACAAATGACAAAGTGGTCGATGCCAAATTTCTCTCAAACATACAACCACCTCGAAAAAATCCCCAAAGAAATGTACAAACTAATCAAATTACTTATCCTCAAAATAACCAATCAAATAATCCTCAAAGGAATCAAAAAACTAATCAAAATAAAAACCCTCCTAGAAGACAATTAATATCTAACAACAATGATTCAAGTCAAACACCACACAAGCTCACTCCCTTAGGGGAACCTATCAAGGAAGTCACGAACAAGCTGATCTAATCAAATCTCATCAAGCTTCCTAATCCAAACAATTAGGAAGAGCCACAATTCAAACATCCTTGGCACAATGACAATTATTATTACAAATTTCACCAAGCAAAGGGTCATAAAACATAGAGTTTTGTCAAACTTAAAAATCTTGTACAAGATCTCATCAAACAAGGGGAGATCAATGTTGATGGAAAAAAAAAAATCCTTGATCAAGGAAATAGAAAGGATTCCAATAAGGAAAATTCCTATAACGAAGCTAGCTATGTCTATGATAGTGTGTTATGGTATGTTGAAGGATCATATTCTTATATCAACCATGTTTCTAAGTCTCATAATGAGAAAATGGACATTAACTCTTTAAAAGAGTAATCAATACTATTCTCCTATGTCAAGCAATGTATCACATCAAAATACTCCTCTCAAGCACATACCAGACATAATATTCCTCCTTCATTTGACTAGATGATAGGTCATATTGAAGAATTTAATCCTACGGAATCTTGTATCCTATCTCCAAGCTCTTTAGAAAGACTATCAATACCATCCTCACTAAACTCATCATCTAACAATGAACTCTTCTAGGATCTTTTCCAAGGGCTATCTACAATAGATTGCATATCAATTTGAAAGTAAGTTCAAAAAATGATGTAATCCCAATTAAAGATCAAGAAAATCCTAGCCGAGTACAATCATTTTCTCCATCATCTCCTTTACCTACTAAAGATTCACTATCCTCCATTCATAATCCATCATCTATGTAAATATCATGTCAAAAACACAATCATAAGAATGATGAGGGTTGCTCCAATTCAAGATCAAGATCCTATTTCACCAAAATAATACCATAAGCTAATGAGCATCTTCTAATCTATTAATGAAATTTTTCCTAAAATAAGCCAATGCTAAGAATCCACAGCCTCCCCATGATACTATTATGATATACTAAGCATTTACTAATCCATTAAGGATTTCATGGAAGGTGATCATAACTTTGTACCAACAACTCCTACATCTACTCATGAGGTACCTGCCTCCACTATAAATGTATATGATCCTAATTAAAAACAAGAATCTCCTATTTCAAGCATATTTTAAAATAATGAATCTATACCCAAGTTCATAGGATCTCATGGTAACACTACAAAAAATTACCATGAAGAAGGATTCTACATTAACTTTGGAACATCAACTTCTTTTGAAGATCAACATTAACCTACTACTTCTCAAATTTAGGTCATGTATTGAGAAGGGATCTACATCGTATAGTTCTCAATATCAAGATATTAGTTGTTTAGTACTAAAAAAATCTAGTCAAGATAGAGACACAAGTTTATATTGAATACAATCTTATCTAGTGCAAATATCAACATGGGAGTCATGAAGGGTTCTTATGATCAAATGGTTGCTAGTAATTTGTGATTCCCTTTATAAATTTTTGTCATCACATTTTCCCACCCATTAATTAGGGCCAAAAAGAAACAAATTCTCACAAAGGAAAAGAGAAAATTGTTGAATCTAATAAATAAAAAAATCAAAATGGAAAAATGAAGCTCAAATGGGTTTCAAAGCAATAAAAAGTAAATGATCCAAGTCAAACTCCATTAGTCAAAGAAACTATGGAGAAATGAAAAATAAAAATCTAGTTAAGAAAACTGTATATCAATGCAAAATAAAGATTCAAAATTATATGATCAAGTTGGCCCTAAATTCACACAAGCTTCCACATCCACATTTTCCACCCCATCATCTCAAGTTTAGAAAAAAAAGATTCAATATCCAAGAAATCAACCAATCTATCCTCATCTCATATCCCTTATTGACATCCATCACCAATCCTAAGGAGAGGAAGATTCAAATCATGCATTAACCATGTACTACCAACTAATCTTTATCATAAGGACCCTAAGGGAATTCTATGGAGATGTGTGCACTTAAATAAGGAAAATCCTAGTATCAACATAGATGACAAGAACATTAAGTAGTTATATTCAAGTGCCCATATCTTGGTACAACAAATTCATTTTTTGTGGTATTTTTTGAACATCATGACAATAGAATCTAAATCAACACCCGTAAAGGGTTCAACATGATCAAAATAAAATAAAAAATTAAAAAATCAAAAGAGAATAGTAAAGAGAATAATTCCATCCTCTAGTGAAAACCACTTTGGTGGAGCTTTGCGCAAGTACCATGATGAAAACCTAGCAAACATGTATCATACATAGAATCAAGGATCCATGTGCATTTTTTTGGTTGGAATTATCTTATCTCATCCATAATAAGATCATTTACTTCCATCATGTATCCTATCAATAATAAATTTTTTATCCATATCAAATCCATCCATTTTAGAACTATCCCGATCTCTATGAAATTGGGGGAAAACACTTTGGTTTTTATTTCTTCTAGACGCTTCACATGGTCTTTTCCATTAGCTACATCTCATTACGCACCACACTATCACCTACATCTATTACTATTAGAATACATTACTATCCAACCTTATACAAATGGAGATCATTTTATCCTAACATGGTATAATTACTATGAGGTAGTCCTTGGAAGTAAGATTCTTTATTCTAATAGTTATTTCACCTATCATTTGTCCTCATGTATCTACTCATGATGTTTTATATATTGCTAGACACTAGAGGCAAGTACAAGTGCCTTTTCTTGGGAAGAGTCTTTCCCTATGTCCTCTAGCTCACTTTGTGATTTAAAAATGTTCACACAAAAGAAAAAATTAAAAAAATCCTTATCACATTATCCTTGCATTGTCATGAATCATTAGAAATTTTATCCATATCATTGAACAATCAAACCAAACATTTTATCTTATCATATCTAACAGTATAAAACCATCAAAATCTAAAAAAAAAAATCATCAAGAAAACCCAAAAACATTGTAATACATCTTGGTACAAGCATCCTTGAGTCCAATAAAGTGGACTATGTATCCTTTGCATGTATAATGTAGGCAAGGCCATCATCAATGAGCCCTTAAGGCTTAGGTTAGTCCTCCAGTGTTTGTCATAAAAATTTGTTAGTCCATCTACATCAATCTTTCATAATATGTTATCCATGGTCAAATTTAGGTCAAATTAAGATGTTTCTACATGTATAATGTAGGAAATACCATCATCAATGGGCCCTCAAGATACTAGGTCAATCCCCTAAGGTGTCCATCTTGGTCTCTAAATCTCTTAAAATACCAAAAAAAATCTAAATATCTTGAAAACACTAAAAATAACCTCAAATAACCTAAAAAACACAATCATTTAGAAAATCTCAAAAATCCCAAATTTTCCATCACCTATCTACTATAAAAAATCCATCCATAATAAACATGTCATCATTATTACCTTTTGACAATATGAAAAACAAGCAAAGCAAATGTTGAAATCCAAAACCTTCAAGAAAAAAATTGTAAAGAATGGATCACTATCATACTGAAACAATTCCGAAGTGTTAAATACCTACCTATTAAAAATCATCAAAATCCTCACATGTTTCATGATGGATAAATTTTTCCAATGATAGGCACCATTGAGGGATAACATCCTTAAACATCAAAACATTTATGGGAAGTGATTCAGTAGCATTATTTTTCTATTTTGGTTTTTTCTTTTTATTTATCTTATTGTCTCATTCTTAGGATCCCTTGAGGATGTCCATAAGCATTTAGAGAGGAAGGAATTTTTCATTTATTATTGATTTCATATGTCATTCTTGTTAGACATTTTTTCAATACAACCATGGAAAATACTTTCCTCGTGTGTGTGGAAGTTGTTTCAAACAATGAAAAGTGACCTTACATGTTAGGTTCCTCATACCTCTCTAGGTACAAGTCCAAAATTCCTTGATCTTCTAATACATACACTCTAACAAGGTTTTTGTATGTCAATTATGAGGAAGAAAACTCCTTGTTTGTAGAGTCAAAGTCCACATAATAAACACAAAGTTGCCTTGGTCATTAATACCCTGGTGAATCATGTCTATTTCCTACATTAATAAATATTTCTATGATAAAAATTACTTATTATTTATATGAATCAAAATCATACTCACCACATTTTTATACATCATCAATCATATCATCAAATCACCATTCACTCATTTATCAATTCATTCATTCACATCTATCTATCATAATCGATATATTTTTGGAATTAGATCAACACCATCCAATTCCTTATGTTCAAATCCTACTAAAATATTTTGAATAAAATTTTCATCCTACATCATCAAATCATTAGTAATACATGGTTCTTGCATTGAAAAACTCATCAGTATATCATATCGATCATATCATAAATCATACATCACAAAATATCATATATCATCCACATCATCCATATCATGTCAAGGAATCAAAAAATATAAATAAAAGAATATAATTAACATCATCATAATTAGATACATGCATCATCACATCATAAACATAATTCACATCATAAGCATCTCATAGTGCATCATATGCTACATTAAAAATGGTATAACTCATATATCATAAAAATGGGAAATGTTAGTACAATGTAATCATCAATCACATGTGTGAAACAATATCAATGGGGTGAAACTATAAATATATATGAGGTTCACCTGGCCAACGAATGTATATAAAAAAAAATTATATATAAATCAAGTCTATGACAAAGAAAATGAAAGATCATAACAAGAAATCAACCCTACTTCCCATCTCTGGGAGGTGCCTGATGTTGCTCATCTCTCTAAGGACTATGCATGTGTTGTCTCATGATGGGAGAATGGTGTTACTATAGGATATGATGATGTGTATTTTGGGATGACCTGTATACTAATCCCCCTATTGATCAGCTTGATCTTGTACTTGTAGCTACACTATAAACTCAATATCTAGTTTGTCTCTAAGCATTGGGAACCTGGGCCTCATAGAGGGTGCTAAAATATGTCCTCTCCTCCATTAGTGAATCCCTCTCCTACTAATACTATGCTCAAGGAACTAAGTCTATCTATAACTACATCATCTAATTCTAATCCTAGTCATTATCTTGAGTCGTTGAATCTCTCTTTGCAAGAATAATCCTTCTTAGCAGTAAGAATCACTACCTATGCCTTTGTATCCTATGTCTAAGAAATCTAGCATCTCTCTCTCTCTAGCTTTGGAATCCTTGTCTCGTATCGCCTGATCATGCTCAACCCAAGCTTGATTGCTCTCACCCTAATCCTAGCCTCTCTCTTCTATGGCCTAAGTAGGTTAAGCAACCATGTCTCTCTAAGGGTGAGGTTACTATGGTACCTTTTGATCATGGTGTCCCTATCCCTATCACCCTCCATCTTACTGATCCTATTGGTGTGCATCACCCTAGCCATCCCCCTAATCCTGATCATCCTAAGCTCTCTAGAGCTTCTTGTGGTTCATTTGATGGCTTTGATGATCCTCTATACACCTAATAGTTGGACCTCTCTTCTAGCAAATAAAAAGGCCTCCTACTCTTGCACCTCTTAATGTATAGTAAATATGAGTGGTTTTCTCTTGGCCCACTATGCATCAAATTCTCTTGTCATTCTAGGCTTATTTTAACTGGCTACCTCTTCCCATCCTAGTGTAACTAATATACTAAACTCAATAACTTATCTCCATGAGTTTACATGAGGTCCCCATTCATTAAACTCTATAGCTATGTGAGCATATCTTGCATGGAAATCATCCCCAGGACTTGTATGTGTCTCCTTGAACTACTGGAAGAATCTATCTAGGGGTATCAATATAAAATAGTATCAACCATACCAATAAAATATCTCATCTTCCTCCAATATACCAGTTACTCTTGATCATATCCCTATGGTTCACAATCTAGATAAGGGCACCAAAGGAACTCTCTTATTCCATCAAAAACTGCCTCAGTACAATAACATATCAAGCTATCTGTAATGCAACTAGTCAAAATACCTATAGGAGTAGGGATCATCTAAATATCTCCTATCAATCCCCTTCAACTATGTAACAATATTCCTCTCTAATGCCCAAGCATACAATAAAATGACACCATTAGAAATTTTTATACCTCTTTGGCAACATTTCTAATGCACTAACCCCATGCATATTGGGTGCTATCATCCATCATCACCTCTATAACTACTTCCCAACCTATAGGAAACTTGTGGGATTATTATCTACTAGCAATGGTCCAATGATCAACCTAACTAGTACTATAACCATGTCATTTTCATCATCTTGGAATATAGTGAGATTGATATTTGAATAAACAACTACTAGCTATTGAAGTCACACTAATATATGCATAGCTATCTGCTTCTCCTAACATTGTACATCACCAACTCAACATGAATTGGGATATGCAATATCCTATAAATATCCTCTAATGTAATTGTGAGCTCCCTTGTGGGAAGGTGGGAAGTGGTTTTCTCAGATCTCCAATTATCTACAATAGATATCATCATCACTGTATGTGATCGAATTTCAAGCATATATGCAATGTGTCTCAATCCAATGAAATATATAAAACTTCTCTCTAACTCCTAGAATGGGTATATCCAATCTAAGATCTATGGTTTTTTCTCCCTATATTATAGATGATGTAATGTGGCTTGCACGTATTCAACCCACAACATCAAAATTCTACTAAAAATCAAGTCAAGGAACCAAAATTTACAATCAAAACTAACTAAATCAGGGTTTTGAGGAAAAGAAAAAATGTAATTTTATATAAATGGCCCTCTTTTACATTACTGATCTTGTTTTTCCTACAATATCATCACCATTTTATATTAGCAATAATATTTCCTAAACCTATAATTTGGATGTAAATTTTATATTAGCAAACTTTACCATAGCGCTAATAGTTGACAATAGCGTTGGGTTTTTAGAATAGCTCTAAGATGTAACATTATAAATCATTCCTAAGATACAATAGCACCAATATCATCCCAATAGCACTAATACTAAAATTTTGTTACTATTTTCTAAACTAATTTTGAACATTGATTGCAGAAGCCAAATAAATCAAAAGTGAAAACTAAAAGCATGCATACTACAACCCCTATTTCAACTAGCCACTAGTACTATTTGATCATGTATGGTTAGTGTGGTGCACTTGGAACCCTTAGCATTGCGAATGAACATTTGTAATAATAAATCTCCAGAATGCAATAATCACCTAAAGCTGAGTGTGGGAATGAGGGGTAAGTGAACCCTAATTTCTTATTTAATCCCACCAAACCCTAGGTTTTTACCCTCAACCACCCTCCTAGAATATATTTTGAGTACCCTAGATCACCTTGAGCCTTAAACTTGATCCCTAAGACCTATTTTTTCCTCCTTTATGGAGCTAAACTTTCTTGGACCTTTTTGTGAGATTGAACCAGAAAAATATTTTTTTTGGCCGAACTCGTGAGGGGGTACCCCAATGTTTTATCATCCTTTTTCTGACCATCATTGCATAGTGGGGCATATTTTAAAAATTTTCAAACATTATCTACCACCAAATTATTTGAAATAATTCATCAAGTACACTGTGTAAAAGAGGGGAAAAATGTAGACATGTAAAAATTCCTTAACACATCACACATCCTAAACTGCATTTTTCAATCATTAGTATCATTTTAACTTTAGTATTAAATTTACCATCATTTCATATAATTTTCATGATTAATCATCTTTATAAAATAATTTTAACCATTTAACCCTATTTTCCTTTATTAATTAAATAATATTGAATTATTTAATTAATTCAATATTTCATCACTAATTTCCCCTTTATCACCCTAATTAAATATTTTTCAATTATTTAATTAGTATCATTTAATATTTCCTCCAATCCCATATAATTAAATACTTTTAATTATTTAATTATTTAATTATCCCACTTTAATCTTTCGACCTAATGGAATATTCTTTCTTCAAGAATGGGATGTTCTCATCCTCCATAATTAAATAATTTGTAATCATTTAATTATCATATTTTCCCTCCACAAAGAATATTCCAATGGAATATTCCTTTTCCAAATATCTCAATTAGCTTGTCTCAACCATTTCTAGCCCTTGATCTTTAAAATCAATCTCCATCCTTGATTCAAAATATCTTAACCATTTTCCTAAAATGGTGGAGATATTTTTTGTTTTAACTAATCTCCTCCCTCCATCTTCCTTGATTCACTCTCATTTGTGGGTATTGAGGATCAATCTCAACCCTTCTTTGTGTGAATCCAAATTCAATCTCATCCATTGATCTAATTTCCTAAAATCTATAAAATCACTCTCACCCATCTCATTTCACAAGCTAGAATTTGATAAGAAGATCATATCCTTTTAAGATTTGAATCCTTGAGAGATCTTGAGAGCATCTAGGTTATCATTCATCCCTTCATCAAGATTTTTCAATTCATTCATGGAGTATTTTTGTTGATAAATCCAACATCCATTCAAAACAAATACACTCCATAATGGGATGATAAAATTGTTTTTGGTAAGTGGGTTTATCATTTGTTTTTCAATTTATTTGTTGAACTCATTTTTGTTTTTCCATTCCCATTTCTACCCCTTATAGAATAAAATGTTATATTAGAAAAGAAGAAAAAAATTTAGGAAGTTTTAAATGCAAGGTCTGGTTAAGGTATCTTCCTTGGATATTCCACTAGAGGAAAAGCTTACTAATACTACAACATGACATTGAGAAATATTGTTAATAGTGAAAGTTTCAAGGTTGATGAACATTATCAGAATAATTTTGTGGTAATAGATAGATATGAATCTGATGAGTCTACTTGAAAATAAGAATAAAAAGCTAAAGAAAAGGCTATGCAGATTGGAGAGGAAGAAGCTCTAGAAAAGACTCTTAAAACCCATAAGTATGTACACGTATAAGAATCATTATAAAGATCATATTATTGGAGATAAGCACAAAGGTGTACTAACATGAAGTTAAGCTATTTATGAATAGGTAAATCTATGTCTACTTTATGAAGTTGAACCTAAAATAGTGATTGAGGCATGCAAAGATAAATTCTAGATGTAGGCTATGGAAGAAGAATTGTTGTAGATTAAGGAGAATTGGACCTGGGTATTCATACCAAGAATAGAAAAAAAAAATTATTGGAACTAAGTGGGTATTTCAAAAAAAAAAAAAGAATGTAGTAAGGAACAAGGAAAGACTTATGTGTAAAGGCTACTCACAAATCGAAGGAATAGAATTTGAGTAGACATTTGGTCCAATCGAAAGAATGGAAGCTATAAAGATATTTTTTGCTTTTGTAGCACATAAGAACTTAAAATTTTAACAAATGAATATGAAGTCTACTTTCTTGAATGGAGAACAAGAAGAAGAGGTCTGCATAGAACAACTAGAAGGATTTTAGTTATGAAACAAACTAAATATGGTATGTAGATTGAAAAATGAATTATATAAAATGATAGTTCTCATATATTTTTATGCATGGTTGGACAAATATTTGGAACAAAAATGATTCAATAAAGGTACCATAGATATAATCTTTTGTTTATAGTTTAATAATATCAAATATTGATTATGGTTGTATATGTTGATGACATAATTTTTGGAGGAAATGAATCTGTGTAAGAATTTTGTAGAAGAGATGCAAAAAGAGTTTGAAATGTCTATGTTTAGGGAGATAAATTTCTTCCTTGGGCTACAAATTAATCTAGAAGATAAAGACATTTTCATTCCACAATCAAAGTATGTCAAAGAAATGTTGAAGAAGTTCCCGATGAAAAATTTATTGAACAAGACAACTAAGAGTGGGGTTGAATCAATTGTAGAAATTTTACCATTTAAATTATTCACTAGACCATATATCAATAACCATTCACAAATCCTTTACTCTACTAATGTGATTAATCATTAAGAGTAGAAGAAGAAATTGAATGAAGTAAAAACATACACAAAATAGCACCACATTTACATGGAAAACCCGGTGAGGGAAAAATCATTGTGAGGATCAGCTCATTATATAAATAATTCCAAAACCAAATAATAATGCTAACTACTAGAAAGGCTCACTACCAAAACAAGACTTACTTTTCCAAAGCAGGACTCACTTGTCCAAAACAAGACTCACTATCCAATGAGGGCTCACTGCCTAGAGGGGTCACTACCATAGAAATACAAAGAAGATAGAAGAGAATTGTTATAGAGAGAAAGCTATCTCAATGCAATAGATATTTGCACCAAAATTTTCTCACACTTGTAGAAATTCTTGAATGATAGAGTACACCTTCAACTCACTACCTATAGTAATTTGACACTTGAATTTCACACTCATCTACTCAACCTCACATCACATACACTATTTTGCATATTTCTCACATCTATCTTTCATTTATCTTGTCTTTCACAAATATCCAAAATTATATTCATACCATCTACAACCTTGCAACTCTTCCAAGGTCATCCATATACAATTTTCATTTACAAATCAGATTTGATCAATTCCAAAACATTCTATGGTGAAATTTAGAATGAGGGAAATGAAAACAAACTTAATGAGGACCTAACTATGTCCCGCCATGCTTTTCCACACTTCCGTATATTTCACAAGTTTTGTTTAACACAAGCTCGGCCAAGACCCATGCAAAACACATAAATCAATTAAGCACAAACATCCTTAACTCGATCGAATATTTTTTGGATAAAAAACTTAACTTGAGCATGATCTTATCAAATTATTCTCATAACTGCATGTATTGAAACCAAAATATAGAGAAATTTGGAGCAACTACATTTCTCCCAAGAACAGTTAGATATATTGAAATGCATAGTTCACAAAATAGTGAATAAATATTGCACTATAAAATGATCGAAAGACCCAAATTTTAGATATATCAACTAACAAAGATCATGAAAAACACCTCAGATTTGCATAGGAAGAAGAGCACATCCTAGAGAAAAACCTAGAGCAATCCAACAAACCTTCTTTATTACAACTTTCACAATATCCTCAACATATATAATCCATGACCTATTTTCATGAAATAAATAACAACCAATTGATAACTGGTTTACATTAATGAAAACACCTTCATACTTGCAAAAATATCCCCCTTTTTCATTGATGGCAACACATGATGTGAAACACTATCAAGGACAACACAACAACTCTGAACATATTTTCTCATGATTTCACTTTCTCTTCCCTTGAGTTGATAAACTTTTTCAAATGATACTTTACCCCCTTTAACATCAATGGAAAAGGAGAATGAATTTTACTTTTTTCTCCTCCTTTGACACAAATAACTTTAATAGTACTAAATACTCCCCCTTAGAAGTACACCCAATTAACTACACAATGACAACACAAGACACTACCTACTCACCTCAAGAGGTAGCCACCAAACATCAATCCAAAAAGAAGATAAATCCATAGATCTACCAGAGTGATGCACCTCAATATGCATATAGTTCATCAAAGGAGGGGAAATAACCCCTAACTTCTCTTAGAGATACTTAAAAGTATCTTTAGGAAGATCCTTAGTAAATATGTCAGCAATATAATCCTTTTTAGGTATATACTGAATCATTAATTCATTCTAAATGAATTTTTCTCTCAAAAAGTGATACTTGATAGATATATGATTTTTCCTTGGGTGCATCATAGGATGCTTTGAAATACTATTTTTAGTTTTATTATCACGAAAAATAGATATAGGATCATCATACATTACACTGATATCCTTCAATGTCTATCTCATCCACAAAACTTGTGTGTAGTAGGATGGTATAGTTATATACTCAGTCTTTGTAGTGGGTAAGGAAACTGAATCTTGATTTTCACTTAACCATGACAGCAATCGGAAACCAAGAAGGAATGCACCACCACTATACTTTTCCTATCATAAACACAACTTGACCAATCTGCATTTGTATAGCCACTTAGTGTAAAATCAATATCCTTAGGATATCATAAGCCATAATCCAATGTGCCATTCAAATATATGAATATCCTTTTCACAGTTGCAACATGTGTTTCTTTAGGTTCTTCTTGAAATCTAGCCACAAGAAAAATTGCATGCATGATATCTAGTCTAGTAGTAGTTAAATGCAATAGTCCTCCAATTATAGATCTATATTTGCTTTGATCAAACTTAGGGAAATCATCATCTTTACTCAATTTGTAGTCAATCACCATAGGAGTGCATACTGGTTGGGAACCATCCATCCCAAACTTCTTTAACATTTCTTTTGCATACTTTTATTGTGAAATAAAAATACCAATTTTTGTTTGATTGATTTGCATCCCAACAAAGAAATTCATCTCACCAAACATAGACATCTCAAACTCCTTTTGAATTTATTTAGAAAACATTTTGTATATTGTTTCATTTCCTCCAAATATAATATCATCATCATATATAAATAATATAAATATTTTGTCATTTTCAATTTTGAAATATAAATTGCTATCTATAGTACCTCTATTGAAACCTTTCTGAATCAAATATATGTCCAACCTTTCATACCAATCTCTAGGAGCTTGCTTCAATCCGTATAAAGACTTCTTTAATCTACAAACCATGTTTGATTGTTCTAACAACTAAAATCCTTATGGTTGTTCCCTATAGACTTCTCCTAACTTATGATTCAAAAGTGTAGACTTTATAACCATCTAATAAACTTTAAAATATTTTTGAGAAAAAAAAATTCCAAAAATATTTTAATAGCTTCCATCCTAGTGACCAGAGAAAAAGTATCCTAAAAATATATACATTCTACTTGTGAGTAACCCTTACACAGAAGCCTTTATTTATTTCTAACCACTTCTCCATTATCATTCAACTTGTTCTAGAATACCCATTTTGATCCAATTATGCTTTTATCTATTAGCTTAGGGACCAATTCCCATGTTTTATTTTTTTCAATCTACATAAGATCTTGATGAGGGCATAGCCCAAGACTTAGAAAATAACCCACAAACAAGAGAATAATTTTATTATTCAAAAAATGAAGCTTCTTACATGCAAAGGATCTCAAATCCCCAAGTTCTACAACACATTCAAGTTACAGAAAGCTATAGAATCACCCTTTCACAATATGCGAGCTTGTCCCCCAAAAAGTTACCCAAAAATTAGAAACCTACCCATAAATAGAGCTCTTGTTTACTTTGGAGCCAAAACAACATTCAAATTTGAGTTTAGGCAGTTTGGTGCCAAAAAATTACAACTTGAAGTTCAAATTTCAAAGAACATTTGCAATTGTATCTTCTAGAAAGTGCCCCAACTTCCCAGGGCCATAACTTTTGATCCGGAACTCTGATTCACAAACCGTTCGAACCATTGGAAAGGTCTCAAAGTAAATAACATGCTTGCCCTACACCAATTTTGGCAAGTTTTGGGGCTGATCCAAGAACTCTAAGTGCCTCAAATCTAACTCAAAATATTTTCAGGTGCAAATTTGGGAAACTAAAACTGCAATATCTTTCAACCTAGGAATAGAAAATAAAAACTGTAAGTTAGGATTTTCATTGTGATGAAAAGGGTATCCAAAAATGTAAAAACATATAAAAACTAAGAAACTTAAAATTTAACTATTTTTGGGTGATGCAAGATTGCCCTTACACCACTGGATGCTCCTACATCAAACACCCAGGGTAATTTGAGAAGTGACATCGTCACATCTCAGATGGTGGAGGAAAACCCAAACAGTCGACCTATGCCTTAGGAAACCAGGATGAATCTTCAACAGGCCTTCCTTTCCATTTCACTAGATATTCTTCATACTGCCTATTCCTGGTACTCCTTCCCACACGACTATCCAGGATTTCTTCAATCTCCTCCTTTTCTGAAGTAGCTACTGGAATCCCACATTGTTCCATCATTGGTACTTCCTCTACACCACCTTCATGATACTCTATCAAATCTAAAATGTTGAACATAGGGGAAATGTTGAATCCATTCGGCAACTCTACCTCATATGCGTTCCTTGAATCATGCCTCTTCAAAATTTAATAGTGACCGAACTTCTTCATCTTCAATTTGTTATATGTTCCCACTGAAAACCTTTCTTTCCTCAAGTGGACCATCACTTCATCACCAATCTAAAACTCCTTATACCCCCTCTTTGGATCTGCCTTAGCCTTATATTGCATATTCATCTTGTTAATATGTTCTCTTACCTTCTCACATATATCCTTGATGTATTCTACAAAATCTTCAGCTTCAACACTTATTTTCTTCTCTTGGTCCATCTTCCTCAATTCTGGAGCTATTCTGGGGCTACCTCCATACACAATCTGAAATGGTGATCTAACAGTGCTTCTGTTGACAGAATTGTTGTAAGAAAATTCAGCCTGGGGTAAGATCAAGTCCCATCCCTTGGGTTTATCTCCTACCAAACATCTTAGTACGTTACCTAGACTCCTGTTAACAACCTCTATCTACCCATCTGTTTATGGATGGTGTGTAGAATTGAACTTCAACTCTATCTTCAGCTTCTTCTACAAGGTCCTCCAAAAGTACCCCACAAATTTGGTGTCACAATCTGAAACAATACTATTTGGTAGACCATGTAGCCTCACCACCTCTTTGAAGAACAAGTCAGCCATGTGGACTGCATTGTGGGTCTTCTGACATGGAATGAAATGTGCCATCTTTGAAAACCTATCAACCACCACAAATACTGAACCATTCCCTCATTGTATCCTTGGAAAACCAAGAACAAAGTCCATACTTATATCCTCACATGGCCTCTCTGGTACAAGTAAGGGCTAATATAAGCTTGTATTTTGGCTCACTCTTTTAGCCATCTAACATACCCTATAGCTTTGTACAAACTTCTTCACATCCTATGACATTGAGGCCAATAATAATACTTATTGATAATGGCAATGGTCTTATCCTGACCAAAATGTCCTACCATTCCTCCACTATGCTTCTCCTTTATCAGGTTCTCCCTCATGGAACTCCTCAGGATACACAATTGACTTCCCTTAAATAACATGTCATCCTGGATTATGAAATCTAGCCACCTTGTCCTATCCACTGTAACAGGTTCCTTGCAAGCTTTCCAAGCCTCTGCAAAATCAGGATCTTCTGTATATAGTGTCTTGAGTTCATTGAACCCAACCACTTCAATCTGCATCTTTGTCATCAATGTATGCCTCCTACTTAAGGCATCTACAACCCTATTTGACTTCCCACTCTTATGTTTCAAAACAAAGGTATAACTCTTCAAAAACTCTACCCATTTCATATGCCTCTGATTTAATTTTCCCTAACTATTTAGGTACTGTAAGGCCTGATGATCAGTATATAAAAAAAATTCCTTCAGCAACAAATAATGTCTCCATTTCTGTAATGCTCTAACTATTGCATAAAATTCCTGATCATATACAGAATAATTTCTCTTGGCATCATTTAACTTTTCTCTTAAATAGGCAATGGGCTTACCTTCTTGGCTCAACACTGCTCCAATGGCACAACCACTGGCATCAGAATCCACCTAAAACACCTTGTTGAAATTTGGGAGGGCTAGAACAGGTTGCTCTATCACCTTCTGCTTCAACAGTTCAAAAATATTTGCTGCTCCACTGCTCCACTTGAATTGTTTTCTATCCCCTCTCATTGTTTTAGTTAGGGGTCCACAAATACTCTGAATTTTTTAATGAACTTTCTATAAAAACTAGCCAAACAGTGGAAAGATCTCACCTCGGTAGTAGTTCTTGGGGTAGGCCATTCTAGAATAGCCTTCACCTTCTTTGGGTCCATCTTGAGACCTTCTGCTGAGACAACAAACCCCAAGTACACTAACTCCCTCTTCACAAAATTGCACTTCTTCAAATTAATCAACAGTTTCTCTTCTCTTAGCTTCTCAAAGGCTCTCCGAATATGCATCAGATGCTCATCCAATGTCTTACTAAAACTTAAAATATCATCTAAATACACAATAACAAAATTTCCCAAAAATTCTTTTAGTACCTCGTTTATGAGCTGCATGAATGTGCTCCATGCATTGGTTAGCCCAAAAGGGATGACTAACCACTTGTATAGGCCCTCTTTAGTCTTGAAGGTAGTCTTCCATTCATCTCCCTCTCGAATCCAAATCTAGTGATATCCACTATTCAGATCAATCTTTGTGAAGTACTGAGCTCCACTCAAATAGTCCATCAGATCATCCATCCTTGGCAGGGGAAATCTGTACTTGATTGTTATCTTGTTTATGGCCCAGGAATCTGTACACATCTTCCACTCCCCATCCTTCTTTGGTGCTAGTATTGCAGGTACTGCACATGGACTCAAACTCTCCCGTATCAAACCATTTCTCAACAACTCTTGAACTTGTGTGTTCAACTCCTCATTTTCTGTTGGAGTCATTCTATGAGCTACCTTATTTGGTAAACTGGCTCCAGGAATCAAGTCAATTTGATGACTGATCTTCCTTATTGGTGGTAAACCCTTTAGTACATTATCAAAAACAATATCCTGAAACTCATCCAACATCCCAAAAACTTCTTCTAGAACCTTCTCACCATTCTCCTTACTCACTCTAGGAATCAATGCATAACACGCATGCTAATGCTTCATACCTTCTAAAAAAATTTCTTCCATCTACATAAAAAATTCTAGCACTACTATATACCTTTTCTTTGGTCTCCTTCAGGGGTTTCAACTTGTGACGAACCCCATCCTTTGTCAAGGAATAAGTGCTTGCATGGCCATCATGTATAGCTCGCCTATCAAACTGCCACAGCCTCCCCAACAACATGTGACATGCATCCATGGGGATGATATAATAGAGTACCTCATCATGGTAGCTCCCAATCTTGAACTTTACTAGGCACTGCTCATTGACCAAAAATTTGTGGTCTTTCTACAACTAGGTAATCCGATACGGATGCAGGTGCCTTTCCCTCTTCAGCTTCAACTTTGTAACCATCTCTTCTGACACTAGATTATCGATGCTTCCACTATCAATAATGACATCACAACATTTTCCTTCACACTTGGACCTTGTACGAAATAGATTCTTCCTCTGTTCTAGTTCCTTTTCCTTAGTCACAAGGGCTCTCCTAATCACTAAGGTTTCTCCCCTTTCAGCATCATTTGAATGTTCAGATTGGGCCTCCTCATCTACATGTGCAACCCTTCCATGACCTTCTGGCCTTTTGTTTTCCCTTCCTCGATGTTGTGGACATTCATAGGCTCGATGCCCTTCTTCACCACAATGGAAACACGTTCCTTTGAAACCATCTCTTCTAGATCCTTTTCCATATCTCCCTCATCCTCTACCTCTTTGATCACCACTGTTTTGATCATGAGGGTGGTAGAAGTTGTCATTCCTTTGGCTTGGGCTTGTACCCAAATCTTCACTTTTCTTTTCATCATCATTTTAGCTTCCTGAAGGTCTTCCACTGCCCCTTCCACTTTGACCTCCTCATCCTTTTTGCTTGCCATCAAATCTTTTGTTCAGCTTCTCTTCCACTTTCAGAGCAAACTGATATACATCCTCAATGGTGGTCATTTTGACTAGGCTTAACTCCTCCTGAATGCTCAATTGTAACCCATTAAGATATCGGGCTACGGTCTTCTCCTTATTGGCCTCTGTGTGGCCTGTTCTGATGATTATCTTGTGAAAATTTTTAGTATATTCTTTCATAGATCGGCTTCCTTGCTTCAACCCTTGCAATTTCTTCAACAGATCTAACTTGTAGTCCACTGGTATGAACTGCTACTTAAGATTCTCTACCATGTGGTCCCATCTGGTGATTTTTCCTTTTCCTCTTCGATTTCTTTCCAACTGGACCTCTTTCCACCAAATACTGGCATGGCCCTTCAGCTTCATTTTTTCAAACTTAACCTAATCTGGGTCCTCAATTTCCTCATACTTAAAATATTCTTCTAGCTCTTTGATCCAATTGATCAACTCTTCCGGGTTCAGACTTTCAGAATAACTGGGGACTTCTACTTTGGGTCTTTTCCCGATCTTTGAAATGGCCCTTATTAGTCACATTTGGTCTTGATCAATTGCTTCTTCCTCTTCTACATTTGAACCTTCTTCCTCTCCTTCATCCTCACTTTCCTCCCTCAGGTTTAACCCTCTTCTCAACTGCTCTTGTAACACATCAATCTGTCTCTGGAGGACTACCAGTGCATCTCTTCCACTAGTATTTCTACCACCTCGACCACCTTTGGCACCACCATGCCTACCAAGCATCACTCTTGGAGGCATCTTCCTTGACATTGACCCACAACCGTGGTCCTGGTGCGAACTGCCTCACGATTGGCAATCATTCCACACGCTCAAGAAAACCTGCTCTAATACCACTTGATGAGGGTGCAACCCGAGACTTAGAAACTAACCCACAAACAAGAGAATAATTTTATTATTCAGAAAATGGAGTTTCTTACATGTAGAGGATCTCAAATCCCCAAGTTCTATAACACATGCAAGTTACAAAAATCTATAGAATCACCCTTTCGCAATATCCGAGCTTGTCCCCCAAAAAGTTACCAAAAAATTAGAAACCCACCCATAAATAGAGATCTTGTTTAGTTTGGAGCCAAAACAACATTCAAATTTGAGTTTAGGTGGTTTGGCACCGCAAAATTACAAATTGAAGTTCAAATTTCAAAAGAACATTTGCAATTGTATCTTCTAGAAAGTGCGCCAACTTCCTAGGGCCATAACTTTTGAACTGGGACTCCAATTCGCGAATTGTTTGAACCATTGGAAAGGTCTCGAATTCAATAACGTGCTCAAAATATGCTACACTAATTTTTGCAAGTTTTGGGGCCGATCTGGGAACTCTAAGTGCCTCAAATCTAACTCAGAATATTTTTAGGTGTAAATCTAGGAAACTAAAACTGCAATATCTTTGAACCTAGGAATAGAAAATAAAAACCATAAATTGGGATTTTCATTGTGACAAAAAGGGTATCCAAAAATGTAAAAACATCTAAAAATTGAGAAACTTAAAATTTAACTATTTTTGGGTTATGCAAGATTGCCCTTACACCACTGGATGCTCCTGCATCGGCTCTTATTCCATTTGTCTCATCCAATGCTGATCTTTACATGATTCACTCACTATCTTACATTCAACTATAGAAATTAAACACATATTTATCTCAACAATAGCTCTGTTTCTTTGTCAATACTCTTTTTCTCTTATTTCTATTGATTTTTCCTTCATAATGATTCTTTTGCACAGATATAGGTGTCTTTGTAGACACCACTGGAGCTTGTTCTTCTTATTCTTAATTTTTCACTTATTTTTCTAAATCTTCTCCTACTTCTCTACAATCAAGTTCATCTAAAACATATCCATCAACTTTAATTGAATTCTTTAATGCCTATTCAACCTTAACATTTTTTCTTTCAACAATCTTTCTCAATCTTTTATTATAGCATTTGGAATATTTGCTTCTAAGGGAGTATCCAAGGAAGATACCCTCATCACACCTTGCATCAAATTTTCCTAAATTTTCTTCATCTCTTTTGATATAAAATTTGCTTCCAAATACTTATAAATACTTTATAGTAGAAATATTTGCATACCGCAAATCATAAGGAGTCTTAGTGATGTTATATCTTGTTTGAACTTAGTTGAACATATAAAAAATAGTATGAATTACCTGTCTCTAGTAGATTTATGATAAACCTACCTCAATAATCATTGATCTAGCAGCTTCTTGAATTGTTTTGTTCTTTCTTTCAACAACTCTATTCTACTAAAGAGTTCTAAGAAAAGACAATTTCCTTCTTATCCCATGTGCTTCACATGACATGTTAAACTCATTAGAGGTGAATTCACCACCTCTGTCAAACCTTAAGTATTTTATTTTCATATCAATTTCCTTTTCAACCATAGCTTTAAATGCTTTTAGTTTTTATAATGCATCATATTTCTTTCTAAGAAAAGTAATTGATTTCATTCTAGAGTAATCATGAATTAGAAGCATAAAATACCCATCACCTTGTAGACTTCGCATCCATGTAGGGGTACAAAGATCTATATGAATCAAATCTAGTAGTTTGGTAGTAGATAGTTCCTTTGAGCTAAATCTATTTCTAGATTTCTTTCCAAACTAATAGTTCTTACAAATTACATTAACTAGATTTGTAATTCTTGGTAAATCTCTCACAACTTGTATTGCATTGATTCTCACCATATTGTCAAAATTCATGTGACACATCCTTTGGAGCCATAGCTAGCTATCATTAATCTGAGACATAAATAAATGTACATCAATACTCTTAAGTTGATAAATATTTCCTTCAAAATTGTTTCTAGCAACAATCACGATTCCAAATAATTTCCTTATTTCACATTTCTCATCCTTGAACACAAGATTATATCCTTTATGGTGCAGGAGTACCTTTGTAATTTTTTTGTTTGTCAATGCATTTTGGAGTCTAGGTTAGGTGTGAGTCATTTTATCATGTAATAAGTTCAAAGTGACCAAAATATGATGTATATATTTTCATTAGGAGGTCCTAGGTGTGTGATGTCAAAAGTTGCTAATAATGCTGCATTTTTGCAAAAGTTACTTAATGCATTTTTGTCAATTTAGTTAGTAGTTAGAACATGAATGGTAATTTGTTCAAAATTCTATTGTAGACCATTGGAATGATTTTGGAACATTTTATAAGGCCTCTCAAATCTTTTAGGTAGGTTGGCTTGTGAAAGCTTTCACAAAATAACACAATATTGCTCTATTTTAAGGCATTTTTCTATAATTTCTCATGAATTTTAAACCTGTACGGCTCCGTACAGTCTACAATCAATGTGAAAATTACATGAATTTTTGGATAATTTTCGAAGCTTTCACTTTAATCCATTTAGAGAGGTTTTCATTAGGATTTGAAGGAGATAAAGTTGAATTTTTGAAAGTTGCTTGGTTGTTTAGGGTTTTCTAGGGTTTGTTGAAAAATATGGAATTTTAGTCCATTCCACTATAGGATAGGTTTGTAAATTAGTGGAATGGGCCTATTAGGAGTTTTTTTTAAAGATTATTAGGTTTTTAGGGTAGTTTTATGTTGTTGAAGGTGAATTAGCATGTGCCCTAGCTTGACAAGTTTGAGTGTCAAGCATGAAATTGTTGGTTTTGGAGTAGGACAAGAAAAAATTGATGAGTTATGTGAAAAAAGATGATGAAATTGTAAGTTTGGTGATTGGTTGGAAGTGGTTGTGAATATTTTCAAGTTTGGTGTGAAGAAAATATAAGACATCTTTTCGAAAAGACACCTAATTAGGCCTATAAATAGTGTAGAAGGGAAAATTTTGGTATGATGGTTCAAAACAACCCTAGGTAAGGGTTTGATATATTGAAAGGTAGGATATTGGGTTTCTAAAAGTGATTGTAACAAGTCCCTAAAATATATTTATAGAGAGATATAGTTGCATAAGTGTGTCTACTATGCTAGAAGCAAGTGAGTGGATTAGTGATGGAATATACCCTAGATTGGGGTTGAGACCTTGAAAACAAGTTGGAACCTATTTTTCTAAGTCTAATATCACCATTCCTTGCATCAGGTGGTATCAAAGCCTAGGTTGAGATAAATTTCAAGAGATATGGGATTTGGAAGAAGGAAATATGAAAGGTTCTAAGGAAAAGTAGTGAAGATGCCTCCACAAGGCAATTCAATTGTTTTTTCTAGGGAATTGAGAGCCCTAAGAGAGTATTAGGAAGCCATGGAAGCTAGAATGGATGCACTAGAGAAGAGATAGAAGATACAAAGGTCTTGCAAAGGAGAGTGACTCTGAAGATGTGGAAAAGGGTGAAGAAAACACCCTAGAAAGATCCCAAGGATAGATGGATCCAAAAGAGAGAAAATTTATTCAAGTACTCAAGGTTATGAAGGGAGAGACACAAGATGTGAAGATGGAGCTACCTATGTATGTTGAAAAGATAGATTCTAAGGAAGTAATTGAATGGATAGAGGTCTTAGATAATTATTTTGAGTTAAAAGAGGCAACTAAAGATAAGAAGGTCAAGTTTTCAAAAACTAAGTTTAAGGGACCAACACTCACATAGTGGAATTGCACTCAAGAGGAGAGAACAAAGATGGGAAATTCCAAGATTAATTCTTGGGACAAGATGCTGGAAAAGATAAAGAGACAATTCTTACCTGCTGATTATAAAATGCAAGTTCTTAGGAGACTATAAAATTTCAAGAAAAAAGAGTTGGATATGCCTGCATACACTGAAAAATTTCATAAACTTATCATATGATCAAGCCATATTGAAAATGAAAAAGAAAAGGGGTATGTGTAGGATCATGATGGGCCAAAAAGTGGCAATATGATGGGTATGTGGCTGAAAAAAAATTCACCCAAAATTGATGAAATGAAAAGGGATTTTAAAGGAGATTCTCAACTTTCCACCAATATAAATTATGATTTACTTTGAATTTAATAAGTAATTATTATTCATTTTCTATTTGAATTATGACTAAAGTACTAATTGATAGGCTGATTGAAAAACATCTATATCTTTCAAATGGTATCACATTTTTTGAATCCAAAACATGTGTCACATTCTATGTTTCATATACTATAGGATTAAAAAAAGAAAAATTGAATTTCATGAAGTTTTGACAAAGTTAAGGTGGTTAGACATACAATTTTTTTTATTTTTTAAGAGTTGTAATAAAAAAATCATAATTAATTATTTACTTGGAAAATAAATACAAAAAAATATGTATCACATCGGGACATGATTCCTCTACTTATATATAAAATCTTATTAAAAAATATTATCATTTTATTGTGCTTAGGGTGGTCTGACAGACACTTCTTGTTTTTTCCCTGAAATTTAAGTACTACTACATTGAACTTTAAAATTTTCACTAAATAGATTTTTTTTTTAAAACCAAACCTAGCAGTTTAGAAACTACATTCAATTTTCTATAGATTCTATTCTTACATATTTTTGAAATAATATAGATAACTTATTCAAAATTTTACATCAAGTTGCCTAACTTTGATTTTTCATAATTTTTTGCCACTTAAAGGCATTTTTTTCCATGATGATACTGCACATACCCAAAGGTGGCTAGATACTTGAATGGCTTGAGGTCTACAATACAAGATGAAATCAGCCTTGACACTCCTAGACAATGGAGGGGTGTTTCGAAATATCCATCAAGGTTGAAGAGAAGATCAAAAGGAGGCAAGAAAATAAATCTAGGGGTAGAGGAAATATTTTTAGGGGTAGAGGTAACCCTAGTGGAAGAGTTTCTTAGAGAAGACCAAATGGACAAAGCACAAAAAAAGAATCTAGTGGAGAAACAAGAGTAACTTTTAGAGGTAGAAGACCAGGAGGTAGGGGCAGATTTAGTGCACAAGGAAGGGGTTCTAATGCCTTCTCTAGAGGGTGTTACAATAGTAATTAGTATGGACATCCTACTTGGAAGTGCTTAGAAAAATAGGGTACAAGTTCTCAAAGTGGAGAAAGAAGAACATAACTTGTTCATGAAGAAGATGAAGAAAGTGTGGGCTCATCATCTCTCCATGATAAACTAGATGTAGGAGAGGCTTTTATGATTAGAAGAACATTAATCAAGGTACCAACTACAAAGAAACCCCTTCAAAGGAAACCTAGGTTTTAGACATGTAAGACCCAAGGAAAGGTATGTAAAGTCATCATTGACTTTGGTTCAATAGATAACATTGTATCTCTGGAGATGGTAGAGAAACTTAAGATGAAAAGGATAACTCACCCTAATCCATATAAGATTTCATGGCTCAACATGGGGTAGTAGGTTCTTGTGAATTAGAAGACTTGGGTAATGTTCTCTATAGGACATTATAAAGAAAGAATACTTTGTGAAATTATTTCCATGGATGTGTGCCACCTACTCCTTGATAGGCCTTGGAAATATGACCAGAAGGCTCAAGATAATGGCTACAAGAATGAGTATACAATTGAGAAGGATGGTATGTCAATTAGTTTGGAACCTCTACAGGAGGATGAAAATATAGTCCATGAAGGTCCTAGTGTGATGGTTGTGAAGGAAAAGGTGTTCTTGAAAGACTTGGAAAAGGAAGAATTTGGGTTTGCAATTGTGGGAAATCCCATTTCTGATGTAGTAGTGGATTAGATAGATATTCCTATTGAATTGAAAAATTTGCTAGATAAGTATGAGCATATAGGGACAAAATATTTTCCTAATGTATTTCCACCAATTAGAGAATTAATTCACCATATTGACTTGATACTAGGTGCAAGTCAGCCAAATAAGGCAACATACAAGATGATGCCTCAACAAAATCAGGAGATTAGAAATAAAATTTAGGAGCTGCTAGACAAAGGTTTGATCAAAGAAAGCCTAAGTCCCTATGTTGTACAAATATTAGTGGCTCCAAAGAAGGATGGAGAGTGGATGTTATGCACTTATTCAAGAGAAATTTAAACAAAATCACCATAAGGTACAAATTTATTATCCCTAGAATGGAAGAATTAATGGATAGCTTGGATGGTGCTAGATACTTTTCAAAGATAGATTTAAAAAGTGGATATCATCAAATAAGAATTAGGGAAGGTGATGAGTGGAAGACAACTTTTAAAACCAATGAAGGCTTATATGAATGGATAGTAATGCTATTTGGACTATCAAATGCTCCTAGTACATTAATGAGACTTATGAATGAGGTGTTAAAGAGCTTCATAGGAATATTTGTGGTAGTTTATTTAGATGGCTTCATTGGATCACCTTGACAAAGTCTTGAACAAGCTTAATGAGGTGAAGTTAATGATCAATCTCAAAAAGTGTGAGTTTATGAAGAGGGAACTAATCTATCTTGGATTTGTGATATCAGAGGGGAATTTGAGGATGGTTCCTACAAGAGTTGAGGCCATACTTAATTGTCCCACACCTACCTCAGTTGAAGAAGTTAAGAGTTTTCATGGACTAGCCAGCTTCTATAGAAAATTCATTAAGAAATTTAGTCACATATGTGCACCAATGATTGATACCGTAAAAGGGGTGAAGAAAAAAAAGTTTTGTTGGACTGTAGATGTAGATAGGAGCTTTAAATACCTAAAATCAAGAGTGGTACAAATTTCAATCCTCACACTCCTTGATTTTGACAAAGTATTCACAGTGGAATATGATGCAAGTGAATTTTCCATAGGTACAGTTTTGACCCAGGATGGAAAAATAGTGGCCTTTTTTAATGAAAAACTAAATGAATCTAAGAGAAGGTACTTATCTTATGACCTTGAACTTTATGCTATGGTTTAGTCTCTCAAGAAATGGAGACATTATCTCTTTCCAAAGGATTTTGTGGTATTCACTGACAACCATTCATTGAGTTACTTGAATAGCCAAGACAAGTTGAATCATAGGAATGTGAAATGGATTGAGTAGTTGTAGGCCTATACCTTCTTAATTAAGCACAAGAAAGGGAAAGAAAACAAGGTTATTGATTCCTTGAGTAGAAGAACCATGTTGGTACAAGAGGTGCAACTTCAAGGCATTCGTATTGATTCACTCAAAGGTATGTATGAACATGATGATGAATTTAAGGAAGCTTATTTTATTTGCAGTCAGTTTTAGGGTATTTTTCATAGTGAATATCTAGATTATGTATTGAAAAATGGTTTTTTGTTCAAGGGGGCTCAATTGTGTGTTCCTAAGTGTAACACCCCACCATGTAGCCCTAGGGGAAGTTGCAATTTACTACACAAATGATCTAATTTTTTTTTTGTTTAAGAACAATTAACATGGAAGTTCACTAACCACTGCCAACCAATCCCCTAAGGTTATGAGACTGAGTTACTTAAACCCAAACAAGAAACATGAATTAAAACCATACCATTTAATTACTTAAAAATTAAGTTCACATACATTCCATACATAATAATTTACATCAAGAATATGAGATACCACTTGATTCCAATAATATATTTTACAGCATGATTACAACACTCATTCCCTGAATGAGATAAATCCAATAATCAAGATTACATATTACAAATTCTACCTCGATAACAATTGAGGGGTAATACAATACAAGATCAACTAAATGAATTAAGCAAGGAAGAAACTAGATCCCACAAGCTCTCCAACTAGAAATCTCGTCCACCTGAACAAGAAGACAACCCAACGGATAAAGGTGCAGGTTCCACCCAACCATGTGATACCCGAAGGCTCACCCCCCATGCTAGGAGATAGTAACAAGGAATTCCTAGGCAAGACTATCTACCTCAAGACACAGGCTAATACATAACTAAACTAAAACCACTACAACCACAAAATCACATAACACAAAGTTACAGTGCTTCCAAAGGACAATGATCATGAGCATCATTTGCACACCACATGATAACTAACCGACTGCTAACGTAGGAAGAGTGTCATGCATAAATTTCCATGAGTTACCCTAGCTCAACCTTCCTAGGCTATTGGACCCCCATCTTGGGTTACCCTAGCTTGCCTCTATCGGCTGCCGAACCCTCATGCAAAACTATGCTTCTTGTCTCAACTCGAGCCTGAACAATCACATGCTCCATGAGGGATGCATTCATTATCTCTATTAGTGTGAAATTTCCCCATTGATTCTTTTAAATTATCACTTGATTAAACCCTAGGTGAGTTACCCTCGCACCCCTTTGTGTGCCAGACCCCCACAAAGAGCCACTCTCCTATCGACAACACACACAGTACATAACCACTATCCAATGGATAAACTAGAAAGACGACCTCTCCAACCCAAGGAGGCAACATATAACAAAACCCACTCCAAACACTTGGAGGAATATGAAATACAAAGTCCACTCCTTCTAAAGGAGTCACAGACCACCAAAACCACTCCTAAACTCAAGGAGGGCACAAACCATTCTCGTTCATGAAAATCAGGTACATTAACAGAATACCTCAAAATGCCTATCCCCTAGGAACCTTTGGAAGACTCACATAGCCAATGATTCAACTGCCCAAAAAATGAAAATGATCAAAAACATCATTTCAAAGCATTTTCAACAACTCAATAAACTAGTGTTCGGGTTTCCCAAACCCAAGCCAAACATCGACATAATGCATGTAGCCAATTAATTATTTAACATTATTAGCACATACCCACGAGTAATAAAATTCATTGCAACATTAAGGAATTTAAACTAATAATCTAATTTCATTTGCTTAATCATACCAAATAATTAAAATCAATATTTTTTTAAATAAAAAAAATGTTTAATCATACATCAATTTCATTTCAACTATAATAATGAAAATCCTCATTTCAAAGTTCCTATTTAAATATTAAAACAACATTTAAACATATGCCTCTAAAACATTAATTTTATATTCTAAGATTTCTTGATTATTCATAATAATCAAGAACAAATCCTTAAATAAAACATTTATATTTTCCAGCTTCTATAGTAAAATAATCCTTTAATATATATTTTTCAACACAAAGATAAACCCTATTATTTAAATTATATATATAATATATATTTTTTAAATAATAAAAATAAAGAAGTCATTTAAATTCGCATAATATATAATATTAAATATTATATATATAATATTATATATTATATATATAATATTATATATTATATATATAATATTATATTAAATATTATGCATATAATATAAATAAAAAATAACTAAAAATAAATAAAAATAAAAACCAAAAAAAAAGAAAGTGAATTTTTAAAAACCAAAAGGGTCGAAGCCCTAACCGGCCACAAAGGCCCTAGCCACTGGTGGTGGCCTGTGTGCTAAGCAAACAGGGTGCCTCCCTCACGGGCGACAACCTATGTGCTCAACACATAGTTCGTCTACCCTAAGGGGTGCAGCTTGTGTGCGAGGCACATAGTCCACCTCCCTTTGGGGGCAGGGCTTGTGTGCTATGCACACAACCCGCCTCCCTTGGGGCGCTGGGCGGTGGTGGGGCTGGCTCCCCTGCCTCCCCACCACTTCATACACATTTTTTATTTTATTTTATTTTTATAAAAAATAAAAATACATCCCCATAGATATAGACAGAGGAAAATAAATAACTAAATGAAAGGATAGAATAATTATAATCAAATCTATGTGTCTGTATGTAAATATAAAATCCAAAAACTCTGTTTTTAGCCAAATTGTGCAGATGCACAACAAGATTTTGTAAAATACAACTGTTGGGTTTAAATCTTAGTTTGAAATGCCAATTTCTTTTGGTTTCATTCTATTTAACCATTGATTGAATTCTTGTTTTGATTTCATTTTCAAAATTTCAATAGAAGTTTAAAAGTTTAGAACCAATTGACATGGGTTTTCCATTGAATTTAAACATCAATTTAAGAATTTTCAAATAGCAAAATAAGGATTTGAATTCTTTCCAAAATGAAACAAAACAAAAACAAGAACCTGATTTTTCCTCCAAAGCTTGAAGAACTCTAGAATGGTGCTTTCAATTCCTCTTTTGAATTCAGCTCAAGCAAGAATTTCAATCTCCTTCACCAATCCAAGCAAAGCCACAGCCAAAAATCCTTTCCCCAAAATACAAAATTGAAAATTATCTGAAATTCCATTTTCTAATATAGAGTTTTTTCCCCAAATTGGTCAAACCCCTAAAATATCCTCACCCACTAAATTTATTGCAAAATTTGGAGGATATTTCCAATTTTAAATTTAAAACAAATTTTTACTTTCTAATTCAAATCTCATGCATTTTTCAAAATTATTTAAAACAAAAGAATACAATCTTTGCGAAGAATTTACTTTATCAACAATTTTCAAAAGTGAAATTAAAAACACATTTTCATTTTATTTATTTATTTATTTATTTTAATTTAACTCTAACTATCCAAACATGATTTCTTCTTTTATTTTAATTAAATCTTAATATACAATAATGCCAAAATGACTATCTTATTTATTATATCACCATTAATCTAATTACTCAATAAACTCAATCTAATTTTATTAATTAAATCAAATCAATCAATAAAATAAATAACATTGCAACTAAATACATTTAAACATCATTTTAACTACACCTGACATTTAATAACCTTTATAATATGAAATTAAATAAATACTCAAAATAAGATGGACCAAATTAAAACCACTAACCCGACAACAACCCGACGACACACTATGACTAGGGTGACGACTTGGCACGAAAAACCTAGCTACTATCTCCCAATCAATTTCTATTGGTCAATGGACACGCTCAAACCTATGAACTAGGTGGAGTCAATGTCATGTACCTGTCAACCTGCGAACAAAGAATACATCAAACATGCATATTTATACAATATGATCAAACACATCATGAAGAGGAAATTTTAGAATTGTAGGGAACTCGCAAGTGACTGATACAATCATGTCCCCTTCACCAATACATAATTACTAACTGATGATTCTAACATTAATGATATGATGAACAACATAAAACATCGTTAAATCAAATATATTCTAAGTTAATCCAAAAAATGCTATAAGGATAACATTATAATGAAATAACATCACATCAAAATATAGCATTCACATCATTTAACAATTTGCAAACAAAAGTAACCAAGTTCCAAAGTCACAGCATAAACAAAACAAAGCACTACAAAGAAAACACTACCAAAAAAGGAGCCAAAATGGAGGGGTGTTACATAAGCGCTCCATGAGAGCAAAGTTAGAAAGGGAAATTTAGGGTGGGAGTTTGAGTGGTCACTTTAGAATTGATAAAACTCTAGAACAGGTTAAGAGGTTTTACCATTGGCCTAGGATGGATGTTGATGTAAAAAGGTTTCTTGAAGGATGCATAATTTATCAAAGGGAAAAAGCAACAAGTTCAAATGTTGGTTTGTATCAAACATTACCATTCCCTAAACATCCATGGGAGTCTATAAGTATTGACTTTGTCTTAGGCTTTCCAAAAACAAAAAAGGGGAATGATAGTTTCTTTGCACTTGTAGATAGATCTAGTAAGATGGCACATTTTATTGCATGTAGAAGTACTAATTATGCAACTCATATTGTTGGCTTATTTTTCAAAGAAATTATGAGGATACATGGACTTTACTTAAGAATTGTGTCTGATAGGGATTCAAAGTTTATAGGTCATTCTTGGAGGACCTTGTGGAAAAATTTTGGCACTAAGCTGCAATTAAGTTCACCATACCATCCACAAATAGATGGTCAAATAGAGGTTGTTAACAGGTCTCTTGAAAACTTGTTGAGATGTTTGACTAAGGAGAATGGCGAATCATTGGATTTTGTTCTTCCTTAGGCAGAGTATGCATACAGTGACTCCATTAATACAAGTATAGGGAAGAGTCATTTTGAGGTAGTATATAGGATGAATTCTAGAGGAATTTATGAACTTAGAGACCTGAGAAACATGGAGAAAAGGATTGTAGCTGGTGAAGACTTTGCAATTGCTATGAAATAAATTCATGATCAAGTAAAGGAAAACTTGAAGAAGAGTGTAGAGAAATACAAAGAGAGGGTAGATTTGAAAAGGAAAGATTTTCAATACAAATTTTATGACTTAATGCTTGCCAACCTTAGGAAAGAAAGAATTTCAAAGGGAAAATACACTAAATTGATGATGAAAAAGATAGCCCCCTACAGGATAGTGCATAAATTTGGTAAGAATTCCTATGAAATTGAGTTGCTATTAGGTGTTGCTATATCTCTTATTTTCAATTTTTCTATTTTTTATCCATTTAAGGGTGTTGTGAATGTAGGTGATGTTGTAGGTAATGTTGATGTTCATGATGATGAATAGTTCAAAGATTACCTCCTAACCAACCCATGACACTTGAAAGGATCATAGACACAAGGGAGGTTAAAAGAACAAGAAAGAAGGTGTATAATGAGTATTTAGTCAAATGGAAAAATATACCTATTGAATATTCCCAATAGATGACTAAAGAATACATTAAGTAGAATGTCACTTCTATCAAAGACCTCATTTCATTACGAGGATTAAATTTTCCTCCCCAGTTAAATGGTGTAGGAGCACCTTTCTAATTTTTTTGTTTGTCAATGCATTTTGGATTCTAGGTTAGGTGTGAGTCATTTTATCATGTAATAAGGTCAAATTAACCAAAATATGATGCAAATAGTGTCATTAGGAGGTCCTAGGTGTGTGATGTCAAAAGTTTCTAATAATGTTGCATTTTTGCACAAGTTGCTTAATGCATTTTTGTCAATTTGGTTGGTAGTCAGAACATGAATGATAATTTGTTCAAAATTCTATTGTAGGCCATTGGAATGATGTTGGAACATGTTTATAAGGCCTCCTAGATATTTGAGGTAGGTTGGCTTGTGAATTTTTTCAAGAAATAACACAATAATGCTCTATTTTATGGTATTTTCCTGTGATTGCTCATGAATTTTGAAGCTATACGGCTCCATACAGTCTGCAATCAATGTGAAACTTACATGAACTATTGGAGAATTGTCTAAGCTTTTGTTTGAATCCATTTAGTGAGGATTTCATCAGGATTTGAAGGAGACAAAGTTGAATTTCTTAGAGTTCCTTGGTTGTTTAGGGTTTTCTATGGTTTTTTTAAAAATATGGAAGTTTAGGCCATTCCACCATAGGATAGATTTGTAAATTAGTGTAATGGAAATATTAGGAGTTTATTTAAATATTATTAGGTTTTTAGGCAAGGTGATGTTGTTGAAGGTGAATTAGTGCTTGCCCTAGCTTGACAAGTTTGAGTTTCAAGCATGAAATTGTTGGTTTTAGACGAGGAAAACAAAAATTTGATGAGTTATGTGAAAATAGATGATTAAATTGTAAGTTTGGTGACTGGTTGGAAGTTTTTTTGGAGAGTTTCAAGTTTGGTGTGAAGAAAAACAAAGACCTCCTTTGGAAAAGAGGCCTAATAAGGCCTAAAAATAGTGTAGAAGGGAAAATTTTGGTATAATGGTTCAAAACAACCCTAGGAAAGTGTTTGATATGTTGAAAAGAATGATATTGGGTTTTTAAAAGTGATTGTAACAAGTACCAAAAATACCTTCATAGAGAGATATAATTGAATAAGTGTGTCTACTGTGCTACAAGCAAGTCAGTGGATTAGTGAAAGAATATACCCTAGATTGAGGTTGAGACCTTGAAAACAAGTTGGAACCTATTTTTATAATTATTGTGTGTGTGAAATATTGGATCAAATTTAAATTGAATTCAAACACATATTAATAAAACATTATATCAAAGAAGCTAAAAAAAAAAGAAACAGAATATGCAAACTGTAACAATAGCTTCTCGAAACCATCTTATCTTCCTCTATCTTCAGTGTTTTGTTGTTTTCCAGATAGCTCTCAGATCAGCAAACCAAGCTCAACAAAATGACAGCTAAAGAATTAGATTTAAAATGCACACTAATGCTAAATGCAAGAGTTATGCTAAGATGCCAGATTTTTAAGGTTGATAATGGAGGAATGTTGGTTCTTCACTTCAGCAGCATAACGATTTGATATGATGACAAATGGAGAATGATAGAAATGAATGAAAGATCGAGGAATGATTTTAGCAGAATGTGGATGTCTGAAGATCCGATCCAAATGGCTTGTGAAAGGTTTGATTTATAGATTTTCGATGTGGACAGAGATAAGATTTGATAAGATTGATAATGATTTAATTTTTGTCAAAAGAGGAAAAACAATGAGATAAGATAAGATTTTTGAAAGATAGAAATATTTTGATTTATTGTTTTAAAGGAATTAAAACAAGATAAGATAATATGTGAAAAAAATAGAAATATTTTGATTATCTTTTAAAGGAAATAAATCTTGAAAAAGATGGGAAGGATAATTGATGAATTATCTAATTAAATAAATTAATTAGATGCACATGAGTTCAAATTTGGAAAGAAAGCGAGAAGATATTTTTAAGATTTTATTAATTAAATAAATATTTGATTTATTTAATTAATGTTGGATTAATGATTTCATCAATTAAATAATATAAATTATTTAATTAACATTAGAAGAATTGATAGAAATGATTTAATTAATTAAATAATATAAATTATTTAATTAATGTTAGAGGAATGGATGGAAATGATTTATTTAATTAAATAATATAAATTATTTAATTAACATTAGAGGAATTGATGAATTATGCTTCAGAAGGGAATAAATGAAATTAGTCAAATAAATAAGATTTATTTAACTAATTAGATGATGACATGGGTCCCTAGGGAAAAACATGATACAAGATGTCTAAATGATGCTATGTTGTGACAAGGTATTATAAGATGACAATTTTTTGATGTCTACATTTTGCCTCTCTTTGAGATGATTTTCGAGATGATTAGATTTGTGTCGAGTAACATCATTTCAAAGAAGTTAAGATACCGGTAAAAGAAAATGGATGGTGAAGGAAAGATAGGATAATGGAATGATGATGCCCCCTCGAGAGGATAGGCGGGTTGGACAAACATTGCTAGACTCTCGAAATGAAATGAAATGATAAACGGGATGATGAAAGATAGAAAGTGGATGAAGGAGATGAATGATACCTTATGCTGCAATGAAAGTGAGCAACCATGATGTTTGATTTAGCATTGGACATTATGCACCAAGGTACAAGGACCAAGGTGACGATGTGTCTCCTTCCCCAGTGTAATACAACCTTGTCTAGATGTATGAGGAAAGAGGCTTAGAGCATTAAAGTCCTAATACACAAAAGGTATTATGTGACCTTAGATGCAAAGGATAATGCAAAAAGATATTCCAACACACACAAGATATGAATATTAGTTGGAATGATATGGATTTGATACAAATGCAAGATAAAATGATAACACACACAAGCAAGCAAGCAAGCATGCACAAATGATACAAAAAAAAAAAAGAATTGCTCCTATCAAGTTGTAAATCATTGATTGATTGATTGATTGATTGATTGATGATGATATTGTTGTCGTTGTTGGGAAGTGACATGTCCCTAGAGCAACACAATGATGATGATAATTGATTGGTTGATTTGGTTTATGACAAGATTAGGATCAAGACCAAAGGATGTGACTGGATAATTTCACAAGATTGATCGACTTGATTGGTATGGATTAAGGATTGACTTGCATTTGGATATTTGCTTGGATTGATTTGATTGGATGCCATGGTTTTGATGAAGATGATTGATTTGGTTGAATGGTTGAATGATTAGATTGAATAATTGATGTGATTGGAATGATTTTATTGCTTGGATTTTTGTTGGCTACTTGATTTTTTTGTATTTTTGAGGATATTTTGATTTTTTTTGGAATTTTGAAATGTTTTGAATTTTTTTTGGATTTTTGAAATGTTTTGAATTTTTTTGGATTTTTGAAATGTTTTGATTTTTTTTTGGATTTTTGAAAATATTTGGAGGTGTCAAAGGATGAAAAATTGAGTAGCCTTTGTGCTAGAGACCAATGACAAGGGGAAAACCAAGTCTAGGTGCAAGGAGATAGATGGGATTGATGGATGAAAGGGTGAGTGATGGGATAAGGGATAAAAGGCTCATGATAGATGGATGGAAAGGATAGCATAAGTTATAGTGAATGAAATAGATGTATGCATCATAAGAGAGCAAGGATGTGATTTCCAAAGTCTATGTCACATAGGAATAACATGCCCCATTCTAGATACAATACTTAGGATTTTTCATGACAAAGCTTATGACAATAGGATAATGATATGATTGGTTTAGATTGGATGAGGTATGTCAAGAGATACCTAATACATGTTTCAACATTTTTCCTCTATATCTTCATCAAGATCAAAAGAAGAAGGGTGGATGAATGGACTCAATATGATACATATATATGAATAGACTCAATATGATGGCTAAAGATGGCAGGTAAGATGGAAATGATATGATATGAAAATGATAGGTTGGATAGATAAGACATTGTGCCCCCAAGTGTAAGTGGCATAGAAGATCAACCTACACATGACATCTATTTGCTAGGTTTTCATCATGGTACTTATCCAGGGTGCCTGTTTACCAGGTTTTCACTGTTGGACGAAAGGATTTCTCTTTACTTTTTTTTTATTATTTATTATTTTTTTCTCTTTTTTTAATTTTTTTCTTTTTTTTTTTTTTACTTTTTAGCTTATTGGATAGGAGAAGGATAATATGGATAGGAGGGACTCAAGTGTCTAGTTCTGTGAAAGATGATAGTCCTGCTAGGGATGGATGTCATTGCATGGACCATGTCAAGTGTCATTATGCTCATAGATGTTGGTAAGATATGACATGAAAGGGATGGATTAAGTAGATGGCGGATTATGAAAGGCTTATGCAAGAATGGATGGGGAATAGTGGATGATGATGCAGATTGAATAGGACTTATGCAAAAGGATGGATGAGAGATTTATGCAAAAGCATGGACCATAGGGAGGTGATTGGGAAGATATGTAGGATAGTGTGTGAAGGATGGGGAGATGGAGGTATGTGGAATTGTTGTGAAATGGAAGGGAACCATGACAAATTGTTGCACAAACTGTGATAAACGTTGAAGCTTTTGATGTGGATGTGGTGTAGCAAGCAATGGAAATGTTTGCTTAGGAGGTGGTGGATGAAGTGTTTGAGGTACCCACATAGACTTAGTATTTTTATGATTTTTATTTTGCTTGTAGGTTTTAGGAATTTTAGATTTTTGAATGGAATGAGAATGTGGGATGGAAGTGGATGGTTGGGATTTTTGTGATGTGAATGCTTCATTTGAATTACTTTCTTTTTTCTTAGGTACCCAAACCATTTTAGTTTTGGCCTTTACTTTTGGACGTATGGGCTTATATAGCTTTTTAGATGTATTTTGCCTTGAATTTTTGTATTGATGTCCTAAGGCATGAGAAACCTTAGAATTTTTTACTTTATAGGTAGAGGCATTGAAATTATTGCTTTTTAATCCCATGGGTTTGGTGGAATGGGTGGAAGCTTCATGTTTATACAATGTGTGCATTTGTTGGTCATGATTAGGAATGTTAGGGTATTTATGGATGGAGGGATAAGGGGATTGGATAATGGGGATATTAGGTGTTGGGAGAAGTGGAGGTAAAGTTGATGGAGGGATATTAGGAGTTGGAAGTAATGGTGGTAGAGTTGATGGTGGAAGGTGTATGGTCACATGTTTTTGACATTTGTAGGATGATGGAGTAGGAATGGCAACATATGTTTTAGGGATATGATAGGCTTTATGATGGAAAGTGGACTTGGGATGCATGGAGGAAGTACCAACATCTTTAGGTTGTTTTCCTTGGGGAGGCCATAAGAGCATGGAGCAAATTTGACATGGATGGGCTCCAAAATACCTTGTTCATGAAGGTCTAGACTTTTACCTTTGTGGTTCATGTTTTGGAGTGTGCAATGGATAATGGGACTAGGTGTAAGTGAAACACTAAACACGAGTTCCTTATTAGATGGAGAAGATAATGCTTGTTGTTCAAAGGAGGAACATTCATGAATGAGGGTAGAAAAACCAATAGGATATGATGGAGGACTTGCAATGGGATCGATAGTGGGTGATGGAGGATCATTAGGATCTTGATTAGCATTGGGTTCACTTAGATCCAATGTATTTGTTTGATCTTCTATGTGTGCTTGGGAGGCATATGTCTCATCAGGGGAAGTGGATGTTTGTGCATCATGGATGGGTGAGGTGGAAAGATCTTGACCATGTAATGCATAAAGTTGGCTAAGAGGATCATCATGGTCTTCTTGATCATAAAAGGGGTCTTCATCAAAGATGGAAGATTGATCATGAATAGTATTAGGTATGTTATGAATGGAACCATTAGGAGGGTGTTGATCTTTATGTGGATGAGGGGGTAATGTTTCCACGTGTTTAGGATTGTGCTCTTGAAATACCTCATGACTTATTGGAATGGAGGTGGAAGGGGATGACTCTTGAATTGGATCAAGGGATTATGGATTACATGGTTGGCTTGAAGGACTTGGCATGATGTTTGAGGATTCTTTTGCATGTTCAAATATATGTGTTGAATGACATGGCGACAATTGATTCCTTGCTTGTAGCCCTTGGGTCACATCCTTTGTAGGTGTATGGGTGGAAGGTGATGGCTTAGGGATTTTATTTTGATTGGAGGATGGTATGATAAAGTTATAGGGTGAATGAACTAGATTAGTGTTCCCCTTGTCAATGGTTGCATTAGAACATGAAGAAGTTTGATATTCTTGCAATGTAGAAATTAAGTTCACATGTGTTTGTTGTGATGTGGCTTGATAGGTTGATGTGGCATTGACATACGAAGAAGTGGATGGATAAGATTGGTATGAGGTGGAAGGAGAAGCCCCTCGAAGTCTTATTTTAGGTTTTGGTTTTGTTTCATGATCTTGACTATAGAAAGGGAATCCTTCAATGATGATCTCGGGCTTAGGTTTGGTCTCATGATTTGGCCTAGAGGGATAGCCCCCTTGGATTATGATTTTGGGCTTATGATTAGGATTTGGCTTGTTTATGATTATGACCATTTTGACAAGTGGTGATGGTGATGATGTGGAATGATTAGATTGGATGACTTGATTGATTAGGATGAAATGGATAGGATGTGAATGTCTTGGAAGAATGTGTAGAGTGACTTGTCTTTATGTGTTTGGTGTTTCGCTTGATTTGGAAATATTTAAAGGAATGATCACACATGCACACACATGAATCACTCACACAAGACACATAAGCAAGTTTGAATTTTGGAATTTATGAATGTGATTACTAAGCACACGCTTGAAGAAGACACATCAACAAGTCCTAGAACTAGTCAAGTGGGTATGGCCAATTAGGTTTCAAACTAGTTTGAACAAGGTTGACTAAGGATGATTTGAAAGAAAAATCCTGCCACACAGCCAGGAGAAAGGGGTAACCCACCCTTCACCTTCACTTCCCAAAGGTATAAAGTTCTTTGGGGTTAGCCAAGAGTGACAAGATTTTAACTTCCAAACAAGCGTGTCTTTCGATTCACACTTTGATTGAGGTCATCCCTAGGGGTGATGAAATCCCCTAGTAGGCCGCCTATGAAGGGTTTGACAAAAGCAAATCAAGTGAGGTGTTTGTGATCACACACGCACTTGATTCACACTCACAATGATTAATTTCCCTTAGATTATAAATGAAATGTGTGTAAAAAAAGTTCAAAAACTTGTTCTTTTTATATCCCAAATCAAGATGTGATGGAAGACAATATTCATTTTAAGAGCCCAAATCCAAATGTGTTTGCAAACAATGATTAATTTTATGCCCCAAATTGAAATGTGTGACAAACAAGATTAAGAGATAAAGGATGAAATGAGTGCACCTAGTTATTATCGCTTTCCAAATTGATGTTGTGACTGATTCCAATGCTTTTCCAGCTCTGTATGATTCACCAACAAGTCACCAAGACAAGAAGAAACACATGCATGCAAGAAAAAGTGTGATTAAATCCCAAAATAAGCAATTTTTTTTAAATATGTGAGAATTTGAAAGCTTTAACTCTATCAAATATAATAAAAACTTACACCATTAGATAGCTTTTGAAATTTTACCCCATTTCAAAAAAAAATCTCTAAAAAAGGCCAAAAAATGACCAAAAGACGGCCATTTTAAGATTTCCTATGAAAATGCTACCTATATGCACTGCAGGATGAATTATATGTGATGTAGGATGGATTATAGACGCTGTAGGATGGACTATATGCACTGTAGGATGAATTATATGCACTGCAGGATGGATTATAGGCACTACAGGATGGATTATATGTGATGCAGGATGGATTATAGGCGTTGCAGGATGGATTATCGGCATTGCAGGATGGATTATATGCGCTGCAGGATGAGTCACGAGCACTGTAATATGATTCAAAGGCGGTACACTGGTGTGAATTTTGCTGAAATGTATTTATTGCACTAAAATGCTGTTTTAGCCATGACTTGTAAAAAAAAACCTGCAAAAAGATGTTAAAATAGGGGCAAGTGCCCCACGGTGCACGCCATTTTAATGTGTGTGTGAAATATTGGATCAAATTTAAATTGAATTCAAACACATATTAATAAAACATTATTATATCAAAGAAGCTGGAAAAAAAAGAAACGGAATATGCAAACCGTAACAACAACTTCTTGAAACCGTCTTATCTTCCTCTATCTTCAGCATTTTGTTGTTTTCCAGATAGCTCTCAGATCAGCAAACCAAGCTCAACAAAATGACAGCTAAAGAACGAGATTTAAAATGCACACTAATGCTAAATGCAAGAGCTATGCTAAGATGCCAGATTTTGAAGGTTGATAATGGAGGAATGTTGGTTGTTCACTTCAGCAGCATAATGATTTGATATGATGACAAATGGAGAATGATAGAAACGAATAAAAGATTGAGGAATGATTTTGGCAGAATGTGGATGTCTGAAGATCCGATCCAAATGGCTTGTGAAAGGTTTGATTTATAGATTTTCGATGTGGACAGAGATAAGATTTGATAAGATTGATAATGATTTGATTTTTGTCAAAAGAGGAAAAACAATGAGATGAGATAAGATTTTTGAAAGATAGAAAGATTTTGATTTATTGTTTTAAAGGAATTAAAACAAGATAAGATAAGATGTGAAAAAAATAGAAAGATTTTGATTATATTTTAAAGGAAATAAATCTTGAAAAAGATGAGAAGGATAATTGATGAATTATCTACTTAAATAAATTAATTAGATGCACATGAGTTCAGATTTGGAAAGAAAGCGAAAAGATATTTTTAAGATTTTATTAATTAAATAAATATTTGATTTATTTAATTAATGTTGGATTAATGATTTCATCAATTAAATAATATAAATTATTTAATTAACATTAGAAGAATTGATAGAAATGATTTAATTAATTAAATAATATAAATTATTTAATTAATGTTAGAGGAATGGATGGAAATGATTTATTTAATTAAATAATATAAATTATTTAATTAACATTAGAGGAATTGATGAATTATGCTTAGTGCTCGCCCTTAATATTATTGTACATCGGGTTATGAATAGTCGGCTTGTGGCTATCTTAACTCTCTATTAAGTCATATTATCATTAGTATATTGTTATTTAGTTGTTTAGGTCGGCCTAAGTCTTATATAGGTGTGTCTAAGTTGGCCTAGGTGATATCCTTGGCATAAATAGGTATATATAGGAGGTTGTGAGTCTTATTTCATTATCAAGTTGTGAAGTGTGTTCTCATTAGAGATATTTGGAGGTTTGCCCCCTCGAAGTGGCTTGTTATTCTCGGTTATTATCAGGTATTTGCAGCATATTTCTTATCATATTCTTCTATTGTGCAAGTTATTTCATAACAAGTGGTATCAGAGCATAATCTTGGCACCATAGAGGCAAGGTTTTTCTCAATTTTGTAGGCGATTTTGGGAAGAGCATATCTTTCAGAATTTGTCGAATTGTTTTCTGATTTTTAAAGGGTTTTTGAAGAACATATTGAAGAAGCTACAGTCCAGATTTTAGAAGAATTGGAGAAGAATGAAGCGAATTATTGCAGAATTATGGTTTCTACACTATTTTTTTGGAATCTACATATCTCGCACATCTTGTTGAATTGGAGTCTGTTTTTTATTGGGTTTTTGAAGACATACTAGATGAGATTACAGTAAATTTTTTAAAGAATTTAAGTTTCATTTGTGTGATTTATTTCAACATTAGTGGTTTCCATCATGACAGGGCCTGCAACAAGGGGTAAAAAGAATGTTGTCACTTCGGGGAAGACTCCTGATAAGGATGGTGAAACAATAGAGGATATTCCTCATAATGAAGAACTCAATAAGGTCAAGGAAGAAATTTCCTCAATTAAAAATAAGGTCAAGGAAGAAATTTCCTCAATTAAGATGGATATGTGTGACCTAAGAGGAGATATGTCAGAAATGCGAAACATGTTAAGCACCTACATAGCTGAATCAAGAAAGGAGTTCTCAAGTGACCAAGGTGAGAATTCTAGGTCAGCCACTACTAACACAAGCTTTAGTACTCCTATGGGATCTAGGAATTTATTTCCAAAGGTGGATATGCACAAGTTTGATGGTAAGGATCCTCTAACATGGATAAACCAAATGGAGAATTTTTTTGAAGTACACCAAATCCCAAATGGACAAAGGTCACGATGGCTTCCTTATATTTAGAACCGATCAATTCATTTGGTATCGCGGCTTTGCACTCATCGAGGTAAAAAGGCTCACTGTCTCATGGTCAATTTTTACAGAGGAACTCCAAGCACAATATAGCAATACACAAACAACTTCTTCAGCCTAGCTAAACTTCAACAAACAGGATCAGTTAAGGATTATATTCAAGCAATTCCAAAATCTATCCTTAAGGGTGGATTCAATTACTGAGGAAAACTTGAATGAATTATTCTTGGGTGGTCTCAAGGATCACATTCAACATGAGGCACACATGTTTAGCCCTAGTTCCATAAATGAGTCTTTTATCTTAGCACACAGGGTAGAGGAGAAGTATTTGATTCCTAAGAAGCAAGGGGCTAATGTGACAAGAGAGAAAGGATATTCAACACAACCTACTAAGTTGACTCCACAAAAAATTGAGGAGAAAAGAGCAAAAGTCTTGTGTTTCAATTGTGATAGCAAATACAGTCGAGGACATAAATGTAGTGAAAAGAAATTATTTTATATTGAAGGTCCTAATGAGGAAGAAGAGGAGGAACCCATACTAGAAGATGAAAGGGAGTCAAATGAGGAATCACATGATTCTCAACCAATCATTTCTTGTCATGCACTCTTAGGTTTCAGTGCTCCACAAACTCTCAAGGTGGTGGGGTTCCTAAAGAAGCAGAAGGTAACAGTGTTGATCGACTCAGGTAGTACTCATAATTTCATCAACAAAAAGTTAGCTACTTGTCTAAATTGTTTCATATATCCAGCTCCAGAGTTTCAAGTTTTGATTGTAGATGGTGGTACAGTTAGTTGTTTAGGGAAGTGTCATAGCATTAAATTATCCATGGGAGATTATCAAATCTTTGATAATTCCCAATGTATGTGATATCCATGGGTGCAAAGCAGATATTGTTTTGGGAGTACAATGGCTTATTACATTAGGAACAATTGAGATGAACTTCCAAGAACTATTCATGAGATTTCAATCAGAACGAAGGCTAGTAGAGCTAAGAGGGTTGAAGGAAAAAACTCCACAAATGGTAAACTCTCATCAAATGCAAAAGTTGCTTAAGAAAGGAGTGGATGGATTTGTGGCCCAACTATGTTCATTAGAAGTCTCTCAATCTATTACTCCTACTCATCCAGATTTGCAAGCTATAATTGATCGTCATTCAGTTGTTCTTGGAGATATTCCTAAAAGAATTCCTCCTAAGAGGGATCATGATCATGCCATACAGTTAGTCCCAGGGAGCCAGCCATCGAACATCAGGCCTTACAGGTATCCACACATACAAAAGAGTGAGATAGAAAAAATTGTTGAAGAGATACTAGAGGCAGGAATCATTAGGCATAGCCAAAGTGCTTACTCCTCGCCAGTGATGATGGTACATAAGAAGGATGATACTTGGCGCATGTGTCCAGATTATAGAGTGCTCAACATGTACACCATTAAAGATAAGTTTCCAATTCCAGTCATTGATGATTTGTTAAATGAATTAAATGGAGCTATGTTTTTTACCAAGTTAGATCTTAGATCTGGTTATCACCAAATTCGGATTAAGGAGGAGGATATTTGTAAGACAACATTTCAGACTCATGAGGGTCATTATGAATTTTTGGTGATGCCATTTGGTCTTACCAATGCACCATCTACATTCCAAAGTTTGATGAATTCCATTTTTAAGAAGTTCTTGAGAAAGTTTGTATTAGTATTCTTTGATGATATATTGGTTTACAGCAAGACTTGGGAAGAACATTTGCAACATGTGGACCAAGCATTACAAATACTTGAAGATAATAAACTCTATGCTAAGCCATCCAAGTGTGCTTTTGGTCTTACAGAGGTGGAGTATTCGGGACACATAGTTTCACATGAAGGAGTAAAGGTGGACCCTAACAAAATTCATATTATCATGGAATGGCTTATTCAAAACCATTAAGAACCGAGAGGATTCTTGGATTGACAATGTGGTACTATAGAATATTTGTGAAGAAATTATGGTAGTATAGCACCACCACCTCTATTGAAGAAGGATTCTTTTCATTGAATGAGTCTCGCCAATGTATGACGGAGAGATTGAAGGCTATGTGTTCAACTCCTGGACACGTCACCCCGAATTTCACCAAGGAATTCCTGTAATGTAATTGCATGCTTCCTGTTCTCTGACAGGTTGCTTATAAGAAGGTCAATTCAATTGCTTTTGAGAGTCGCCAATTAAAAAGGTAAGAATCTACTAAAACCTATTTATGAGAAGGAAATGCTAGCAATACTCCATGCAAAGGAAACAATGGCTGCCTTATCTATTGCAGGTGACATTTCAAGGTTAAGACAGATCATGATAGCCTAAAATATTTTTCGAACAATCTAATTATCTTCAAGAGCAACAAAATGGGTCAGCTAAGATGTTAGGATATGACTTTGAGATTGTATATAAGAAAGGAAAGAAAAATATTGTCGAGATGCAATCAGTCAAGGAAGGATGAGAAAGATGAAGCCTTATTGTGTGCCCTTCAATATTACAAGCAAATTGGGTGAGGAAGCCAAGTAGAGTGGAAAATGATGTTGGCGCAATTAGCAATCCATCGAGCAATTAAAAGTGATCCTAGTAGTTCGCCAGATAAGTTTTGTTGGGAAGGATACTCTTTGGTATAAAGAGCGCTTTGTATCTCTACAAGAATTCCAACCTTAAAATCAAGATTCTCACAGAGTTGCATAGAGTCTCCAAGTAGTGGTCATTCAAAGATTTTGAAGACATATCATCGAGTCAAGCAAGATTTCTTTTGGGAAGGGCTAAAGGGTGATGTTCAAAATTTTGTGGCTGAATGTTTGGTGTGTCAAAGGCATAAAGGGGAGACAATTAAGGCACCAGGTCTCTTGCAACCCTTATCTATTCCTAGCCAGTGTTGGGAAGAGATATCCATGGACTTCATCACAGGGCTTCCTAAATCTAAAGGTCATAATGTCATCATGGTGGTGGTTGATAGGCTCACTAAATATGCACATTTCATTGCATTAGCACATCCTTTTACAGCAAGTGCAGTGGCTAGAGCTTTTTTGGAGAATATCCAAAGCTACATGGTACACCTAAAGTTATTATTAGTGATCGTGATCTTATCTTCACTAGTCACTTTTGGAAAGATTTATTCTCATGTTTGGGTACTCCATTAGCTCATAGCTCTTCATACCACCCTCAAACAGATGGGAAAACTGAGGTTGTTAATAAGTGTTTGGAAAGATATCTACGCTGTTTCATTTCAGAGAAACAATTTCAATGGGTAGATTGGCTACCACTTCATGGAATTTGGTGGTATAACACTTCTTTTCATTAATCATCAAAAATATCTCCATTTTTGGCACTTTATGGATATCATCCTCCTTCCATCACATCATCAATTAAGGTGTCCCCAAGAGTTCAGGCAGTAGAAGACCACTTGCTTCATCAACAACAAGTACTTTCAGGACTCAAAGAGAATTTAACCATGGCACAAAATCGAATGAAACAACAGGCAGACCAACATCGTAGTGAAAGAAGTTTTGAAGTTGGGGATTGGGTCTTCTTGCGATTGCAGCCTTATAAGCAAATCTCACTAAAGCAGGAAAGAAAGAATAATAAGTTGTCACCAAAGTATTATGGTCCATACCAAATCATTAAGATCTAAGATCGTTGCCTTACAAGCTTGAGTTGCCACTCTACAAATAAAAGATACTACATCCAGTTTCATGTTTCCCTCGCTTGAAGAAGGTATTTGGGCATAATATTCCCACTCAAACAACACTTCCCGGGCTGGATGAAGAAGGAAGAATCATTTTGGAACCAGAGTGCATTCGTCAAACACGCACAAAGAAGCCGAGGAATAGAACTATCACTAAGTATCTCATCCAATGGAAGAAGTTACCAGTTGAAGATGCCACATGGGAAGACGAGGAGTTCATTCAAAAGTTTCCAAACTTGATTAGCATTGAGGACAATGCTTCTTTGAAGAAGGGGTGCATGCTATGCCCTTAATATTATTGTACATCGGGTTATGAATAGTCGGCTTGTGGCTATCTTAACTCTCTATTAAGTCATATTATCATTAGTATATTGTTATTTAGTTGTTTAGGTTGGCCTTAAGTCTTATATAGGTGTGTCTAAGTCGGCCTAGGTGATATCCTTGGCATAAATAGGTATATATAGAGGTTGTGAGTCTTATTTCATCATCAAGTTGTGAAGTGTGTTCTCATTAGAGATATTTGGAGGTTTTCCCCCTCGAAGTGGCTTGTTATTCTCAGTTATTATCAAGTATTTGCAGCATATTTCTTATCATATTCTTCTATTGTGCAAGTTATTTCATAACACTTAGGAAGGGAATAAATGAAATTAGTCAAATAAATAAGATTTATTTAACTAATTAGATGATGACATGGGTCCCTAGGGAAAAACATGATACAAGATGTCTAAATGATGCTATGTTGTGACAAGGTATTGTAAGATGAATTTTTTTTTATGTCTACAATTATAATATCACCTTTCCTTGCATCACTTTAATACACATCTTTCCAACATTTAAAATATTATTCATTAACCCCTTAACATAGTATAAATCATCAGTATCATGCTTAACATGAAAACTAATTGAACCTATCCCAAAAATCTTAGCACCAATATCATATCAAAATTTAACTAATCCTCCATCATATTTTTCAAGCTTAAAAAACTCACTCTTTTCATTGGTTATGTGATGTGAACAACCACTATCAACAACCCAATAGTTATTTTATTGTTTTGCATGAAGAGAAGAGACCACATTACCTTCAACTTTCTCCATAGTGCTTTCCTTCACATTTATTTTAATATTAGCAAAATTAGATTCATATTTTATAGAAAAATAATCACTCATTATCATCAAAATCTCCATAATTAGACTCATCATTAGAAATACCAATATCTTCATTTACATAATATTCTATCTTGATCATTTTTCCTTTGTTTTCTTTTCCTTCTCTATGTTTATTCATTTCAGCTCTTTTAGGACATCTTAAAGCATAATGACCTAATCCCCCACAAATGAAACATTTGAAAAGTAACTTAAATTGATACTTATTGGAGCCATTTTTTATTCTTCTTACAAACTTAGCTTCCACTTCATTAACTTTTTCTTCATTTGGATCTTCAAATTTTGTAGTCCTGAAAGTAGTTTTTTTGTCTTTGATCCATTTCTCAAGCTAGGATTTCTCATTTGAAATCAAGGTAGAGTACCCAACAATTGATATTTAGTATAAGTCTTATAATATATAAATTCCTCAATAGCAGACACCTTTTCACTATATGCATCAGTGAAAGTTTTGAGAATCTTATTTACTATTGTAGATTCATCCACTTGTGTACCAAGTCCTTGCATTCCATTTACCAGCTCATCCACTCTATTTACACAGGCTTTAATGGTCTCATCTTTAGTCATTCATAGGATCTCCAATTGTGCCTCCAAATTTTGAAACTTTGCTTCTTTAATCTTTTCATCTCCTTCACGAATCTTTTCCAATGTATCCCAAATCTCTTTAGCAGTCTTCAAATTTACAACTTTAATTAGATTAGAGTGTGAAAGATATTCTTCAAAATAATTGTTTCTTTATTGTTTTCTTCATGAACTTTGATCTCATTATCAATACTTGGACAATTAGCAAGAGAAATTTATGGATTCTTATAAGATTTATCAACATCATATTCATAGTATTCCATATATCCCTCCATCTTTTCCTTCGAGAAAGTGTAGTTGATGCCATCAAACCTAGGACACTAAATAATTATTTTTTTTTCCATCTTTTACCTTCCTTAAGTGATTAATCTCTTCTCCAAGGAACCAATCTTTGATCAATTATTGAACAAGACAAATAAGAGAGGGGATGAATCAGCTATAGCTATTTTTTAACCTTTAGAACTTTCACCAAAAGATAGATTACTAACCATTAAAAAATCCTTCACTCTACTAATGTGATTAATCATTAAGTGTAGAAGAAAAAAAATAAAAGAAGTAAAAGCATACACACAATAACACTATATTTATGTGGAAAACCTAATGAAGGAAAAAGCACAGTGAGGATTAGCTTACAATATAAAGAATTCCAAAAATTAATACAAAGGCTCACTACTAGAAAGGCTCACTACCAAAACAAGACTTACTTTTCCAAAATAGGACTCACTTATCCAAACAAGATTCACTATTCAATGAGCGCTTACTACTACAAAATGCAAATAGGGATGATAATTTTTATAAAGAGAAAGCTATCTCAATACAATAGATATTTTCACCACAATTTGTTCACACACTTATAGAGATGCTTGAATGATAGAGTACACCTTTAGCTCACTACCTCTAGTAACTTGACACTTGAAATTTGCATTGATCTATGCAACCTCATATCACATACACTATTTTGTATCTATCTCACATCTACCTTTCATCTATCTTCTCCCTCACAAACATCCCAACTTATATTCATACCATCTTCAACCTTAAAACTCTTCCAATGTTGGCCATATACAATTTTTATTTACAAATTCAAATTGAATCTACACCAAAACATTTTATGGTGGAATTTAGAATGAGGGCAATCAAAACATGCTTAATAAATACCTAAATAAGTCCCAACACACTTTTCCATACTTCCATATATTTTCCATGTAGTGTTTAACACAAGTTCAACCAACGCCTATGTAAAATACATAAATCAATTAAGCACACACATCCTTAACTTGATCCAATCTTTCAAGATAAATTTTTTTATCTTGAACACAATCTTATTAACTTATTCTCAGAACTACAAGTCCTAAAACCAAAATATAGAGAAATATAGAGCAACTAAATTTCTCACAAACATAGGTAGATACATTGAAATACATAGTTTATACATTGGTGAATAAATATCACACTCTACAATGATCTAGAGGCCCAAATTTTGGATATATCCACCACCGAAAACTATGAACAACAACTCAAAACTACACAAGAAGAGGAGCACATTATGGAGGGAAACTTGGAGCAAACAAATAAACTATCTTTATTAAAAATTTCTCAATATCCTTAACATATATAATCAATGACTCATTTCCATGACATCAATAAAAACAACTAGAAGATAATTAGTTGACATCAATGACAACACCTTCATACTTGCAAAAAGATTCTAAATTGATATGTACTCCTATGGTTCAGGGGAGTGTGAATAACATGTCCACATTTCAATCCATATTGGTCCATGTCAAAAAAATTAATATAAGCCAATTTGAATGATAAATTGATGTGACGGCTTACATGCGTAAGATGTCATTGAACCACCACCATTTCTCTTGATAGTACCCCTCATTAATGAACCTTTATTGCCTAGTCATATTTTCAAATGTTACCTAATGGAAGTAATTCAATAAGCCACATGACATTGCCATTTAGTACGACAAAAAGAAGAATTGTAGGAAGAAGAAGTTGGGGTTTTTCATAAAGAAATTGCAAGAGGGAATCCTTGTAGAGTGCTTGCACAATTACATATAGTTGAAAGATGGGAGGTCAGTTAATTCAAAGTGAACCCATAGTTCACGATGTAGTATTGCAGGATGCACCTTCTTTGGCAGAATTTGGAAATTTTAGATGGCTAGACTATTTGTTGAAGCTTGGTAGTTATAATGAAGACATTGTGTAGGAATTTTTACAAACATTGTCTGAAGGAAAGGCCATGGTAAAAGGGTTGGAGGTAATAGCTAATAAAGAGAGGATTGCAAAAGTGACAATTTTTCCTACAAATGGTGAACATTGCCATGCTACCAGAGATGCAAGGTCAACCAGGGCTGAATTTACTAAACTTGGTGACCCTCCATTGGAAGCAAGTATTTGTCCACATTGTGAAGTACATCACTTGTGAAGGCTTCCAGTAAAACCTACATTTTTTGTGCTTCAAAATATTGAATCATATGAGGTATGGGAGAAGAAAAAACATGCCAAATGTGTTATATCATCTTCTTTCATCATGGTGGCTGAAAATGAAAAAGGTAGGGATAATTCTATCTCCCACCATTGTCTAATCAAATTATTAGTAGAAAATATCTTCATCATGTGTCCAATATGACTTGGGAGGAATTTTTAAATATTGATCAATTTAGACTAGTGTAAACACTCTTGTAGTTGAGAAAAATATAGATATTAGTTCTTCTAAGGAAGAACATTCAAAAAAAAATAGTTCCTCTTCATACTTTGATGATGATGTCCCTCTTGGAATCCTAATTCAAACTAGGGCACAAAAGAAAGAGGTAGAAATGAGGAAGGGAAATGCTAAAAAGAAAAAAATATTAAAAGAAGCATCAAGCTCTAAGAAACAAGAGATTGACACTGTTCTTCCTACAACTGAAGAAAAACATGAAATCCCTCCTAGAAAATTGAAACTAGTTGGGCCAGCCATTGGTGTTTCCCCGAAGAGAATCCCTAGCCCTTGAGGAAAATAACAAGAGGAAATAGAAGTCCCAATGGGGTAGGTGAACATTGAAGAAAATGACATTTTTGAGGAACAGGAAGATATAAGGTTGGCAGAGCTTGCTACCATTGTAGAATAGGTTGAGAGTAAAGATTATGATAAGAATCAAGAGATCCTACAACAAGAGCAAGAGTTCATGTAGTAAGAGCAAGAACCTCTGCAAGAAGAACTAGGTGAACAATCAAAATCCCTATTGTAGGTGCCATGTGAAGAGTAAGAATCGATGCCAGGAAATTTTTTGGTAGGCATAGATAAACCCTTTGATTTTTTATTGAACATGGTAGCCATGAACTTACAGAATGAGATGCAAAGGAGGGAAGATGAATGGATAAAGGAGAAATGTAGGCTAAAGGAGGAGATCAGAAAGAAAGAGGGAGAGATTGAAGAAAAGAATATGAAAATTGCTACTTTAAAGGAAAAGGTGGACAATGTAGTAGCCTTAGTACCTCAGATGTTAGAATGTAGGACTCCTCCAAGAGTCTATGATCTATATTTGAAGGAGAGGAATCTTTCTTTTAAACTGTCAAGGATCATTTCAAGTTTTAATTATTCCATTGAGACTCCTCTTGAATTTTTCTAGGCTTATTAGATTGCTCCTCCTAAAGTGAAATTTTTTTTGTGTGAAATCTATTTGCATAATTATGTTGTGTCCCATGATCATGATTGGAATCCATTGTTTTATGTTGGGGATCTCCAATTACAAGCATTTATGTCCTAGATACAAAATGAAATTAGTTGGGGATAATAGTTTAGGACTTATAGGAAAATAGAATCCAACACTCCCTTTCCCATCAAGGCTAAATCTAGAAACCTTGGAGACATATTTTGAGAATGGAACAGATTTCTTTACCGACTAAGCTATGGCAACATGATCTTGCACGTGAGAGAAGTAGTTTACAAAAAATATGACAAGGTAGTAGAAAATATAGGGAAATATATAATGGGATATTTGTCATAGAGGTGGAACAATCTATTTGATGAGTTAAAACAAGTTGAACCTCACTCTCTATAGAACTATGCTACAACATGCAAAAGAGTTGATAGATATATACAACTTGGAAGGATGAAGGGGCAATTTTGGCTCCCATTAGCTTTTAAGCCAACTACCATATTATGGCCTGTGTCAAATTTTAGGTATTATCAATATGATATCACTACAAAAAGGAAAAGATGGAATAGGTTGGACAACAACAAAGGGTTCTATTGGGACCCCAATTCATACACTACAAGAACTAATGTACGACAACTGGTAGTTGTAGGTTTCAGGGAATTGACTAAGAAAAGGAATAACTCTTCCTTTGTTGGAGAACCAACAAAAACTTAGGTTGGGGGAGTAATAAGTCCAATTTATGGCTCAATTTTGATAGATTTTATTATCCATTTGTTGTTTCTGTCATAGACTTTGATACTTGGATGTTGACCTTTTTATGTTATTTCCTCAAAACCATAGACATTGGGCATAAGCTTATTTTTGTAACTTTTAAATGACATCAACATGCTATGTGAACTATCTATGTTAATTTTACATGTGGATTAATGAATTTTACTTTAAGATATTTATAAATATGCAATTGTTGTGCATACTAATGTTGTCATGCATATATAATTAGAGCCTACAAAATTGAGGAAGATTCAGCTAGCTAGTCATTTGCCATAAAGGTCAACAAGGTGATCATTCAAAGTTCAATGGAGGGAATACTGTTAATCGATGGAAATTCCTAGTTCAAATCAAAGATTATAAATGATTTGTAAATAGTCATAATAGTTTGTTGAGTGAATATATGATCTCTAGTTATGCTAGATCTGTGTTAAGGAAAACTAGCTTCCACGCATGCATAACTTCCTTTCCACTTTCTAAGTATGTTGCTCTATTGTAATCAACATACTTAGAAAGTGGAAAGGAAGTTATGTTGCTCTATTGTAATCATTCTTTTCAAGGAATGAAATGAAGTTATAAGTTCATTACATCTAAGTTTGTATTTGTCTTAAGGGATACTCACCCAAGGGGCCCACTTTGTGAGCATTCTATCCTTTAGCTTAGTTATTACTTTTATGTGCAAATAGTTACAAATCTAGCAATTCTTTGTTCTTGCAGCCACTAGAATTCCATTTTATGACTATTCCTACAACCAAAGCAAATAAAGTAGTTTACTATCTATTTACTAAGATTTTCATTTTTGTCATGTACTTTAGCTTAGTATATTTTTGGGTTGATGTTCAGTACTTATGATACTTCTTTCTAAGACATTTACTTTCAACATTATGTCTTTCTTTGCTGTAGGATGAATACAACTACTATGGATTCTTAGTGCATATACATTGCTGACCCATTTCAATTCTACATCCCTTGGTTGAGAATTTAAATGCACCTTCGTGATGATTAAGATAGCTATTTAGATTAGATGTCCAATCTCTAAATCACAACTTTAAGGGCTTAGTTGTTAAATCATTGTAGGAGTCCAATAGTCATAGTATGTTATCTCATCTCTAGTATGATATTAGGTAGTTTGTACATAGAGAGCTCCATAACATCATACATTTTATAGTGTTACCTGGGTGTGAGCCTTGTTTGAAATTGTGAGGTTGTCATTGATGTTAATAGATAATGGTATTTTGATGTTTGTTAGTATTTAGCTACTCCAATAATGAAAGTTTGTTGATCCAATATTTTTATCTAGATTATCCCATTTTGTAAGATTTTCTCAGAAGCTTATAACATGCTCTATCTTAATACTTATTGCATCTACTGATATGGCTTCAACTGTATGGTTGGAAATGTATAGTCACTAGTAGTTTGGGAAATAGTGTTATACTTATACACTGGCTTTGTATGATGATTTTTGGTCTGGATTCTATCTCAGAAAAAGATATCTCTACAGGAATTTGTACACATGTTTGAACCAACAAGATACATTCTAATTTGGCATTTCATAATAATATGTGAAGGTATTTGGAAGATATGGATGACACAATTTTCATTTCTATTCTACAATGAGTTTTCATACAATACATTGATGTGGGGGATTTCACATTCTCTCATATTAGATTATTCTACCATGTGGTGTTGAAGATAAGAAATTCATTGTCATCTAAAGGATATCTCAATGTATTAACAAGTTTTTTGTGTTACATGTTTGATAGATTTCATATATGTTTTGATTTTTGGTCTAACTATGGCCAACCTAATTAAATTGAGATGTGCTACAAATGATAAAGGGATCCATCTATTGAAAGAATGAAAGTGTTGTGGAAATATTGAAGGTGTCATCAATGATAACTAGTCAACTTGTTATCTACTAGTTGTTGGTTGTATATGTTGAGGATATTGAGAAAACTGTAATAAAGAGATGTTGCAAGTATTTAGTGGTTTCTCCAGGTTTTGGTTCTGATTTTCTCCTATGGTTGTGTGGTTCATATATTTTGTTAAGGGTTGTTAGTAGATCTATTACATCCAAATTTTTGGTTGTTGATTCATTGTACAATGCAAGTTGTGTTCACTAGTTGTAAACTATGTTTTTCTGTGGTTTTGGTCTGAATTTCTCTTTGATTAAGTCTTATGAATTTCAGTTCTAGATTTGTGTTGCCATGATTATATTCAAGATAGTTTCAGCATTTGGAAAGTTTATGCTTAAAGGTTCTATCTATTTTACACTGGTTTGGATGAACTTGTGTAAAAAGATACTTTCAAAGATGATGAAGCATGTTGGATATTTTTGGGTCCCTTGAAGTGTGTGTTTGGGTCACCCTCATTCTAATTCCACCCTAGAATGTTTTGGCACCAACCTAATTTGAATTTGAATTGGATGGCTGACTTTGGATATGATTCAAAGTTGAAGATGGTATAAATGAAATATTTATGAATGATCAACGATGAGAAAACAACAAAGAATAATAGAGATATGATTTTTTTGTGTGTTGAGAGTGTTCCAAATTAGCAGGATGCTTAATGTTGAGTTTTCAAATGTACTGAGAAAAAGGAAAACTATAACATTCATGAAAGTTTGTGACCATTTTTGGCATAATCCTTTGTTGCATTGGGATTATAGTCTCTCTATAAAAATTCTTCTTTGTCTTCTTTGTATCTTTGTGGTAGTGATCCCTTTAGGTTGTAGCCCTATTGGACAATGAGTCCTTATTCAAGACAATGATTCCTTATTTTGAGAAGTGAGCATTTTCTAATCACTTTCGATATTCTCTATAGTCTTAGTTAATCCTCATCATGGTTTTCCCCTCATTATGTTTTCTACGTAAATCTAGTTTTATTATGTTTATGTGTTGGATTTATGTTTTTGCATTGACATTTGATGAATAATTATTTAAGCAATATTAAGTGTCAGTTCTGATGATTGAAGTAAAGGTTTAACTTTGTGGCAACTTATTCACCCCCCTCTCGTTTTTCCTATTCTTTAATTGGTATTAGAGCTTTGTTTCTTAGTGAAGAGCTTAACTTCTTATGGAAGGTTTGGGATGGCTAGAAAAATGGTTTATGATTATCTAAGGTTTAATGGAACTAATTATGGTATCTAGAAAGTATTGATGGAAGAATATCTAGAGTATTGTGGAGATGATGTGGAGAAATCTTACAAGAATCTTTACACTCCTACTAATGGTCCAAGTACACCTGAAGAAATCAAAGCACATGAAGTAAAGAATAAGGTGAAATACATCTTGAAGAATAGTCTATTACATTCCTAGTTGATTAAGGTCTAGAATTTGAAGATGGCTAAAGAAGCTTGGGATGCTTTAGAAAGAGCCCATGATGGTGATGAAAGAGTTAAAGAGGCAAGATTCCAAAATTTGGAGACACAGTTTGATCTTCTACACATGTTTGATGATGAAAATGTTAAAGCTTATGTATAGAGATTCAATGAGATAGTGGTCGGTATGTGAGGACTTGGTGCTATTGTTGTTGAAACTAGGATTGTAGAGAAGATTCTCTAAACTCTTCTTGATGCTTAAAGTGAGAAGGTGAGTGTTATTGATTAGACTATAGATTATAATATTTGTACTAAGGATCTACTACTAGGATTTTTGGCATCTTATGAGATGAGGAATTTGAGTCTAATGAATGGAAGTAAATCAAATACTGCTTTTAAAGCTACAAAAGTTGAAGATCCGAATGAACAAAAATTTAATGAAATAAAATCTAGCTTTATAAGAAGGATGAGGAAAGGCTTTGGTAAGTATGAATGTAAGTTTCCCTTTTCATTCTTTAGTTGTGTAGAAATAGTTCATTATGTTGCAAATTGTATGGAAAGAGCTAAAAGGAATAAACAAAGATATGAGAAGGAAAATAAAGGAAAATATATTAAAAAACTTACTATGTGAATGAGAATGCTAGTATATCTAATGAGGATTCAAAATATGAAGATTATAATGATAATGAATTCTTTTTCTTAGTGATTAAGCATGAAATTACTTCTACTAATTATGAAAAATAGGTAGCAAAAATCCCTCTAGAGAAGGAGAAAAATAAAGGTACAGTTATCTCTACCCTACATGCTAAATAAGAGAATAATTATTGGATAGTTGATAATGGTTGTTCACACCACATGAATGGTGATAGAAGTAAGTTTTTTAATCTTGAGAAATATATTGGAGTATTGGTTATGTTTGGAGATGAAATTGGTGCTAAAATCTATGGGATAGGTTCTATAAGTTTTGATGGCAAGCACAATACTGATGATGTTTACTATGTTAAGGGTTTAAGGCATAATTTTTTGACCATTAGTTAGATGTGTAGAAAATAATATGACCTTATGTTTAAGGATGAGGAATGTGAGATTTTGAAAGGATCTAAAACATTGATTGCTATAGGAAAGAAATTTGAAAGGAATATCTACCAACTTAAGGGTGCTAATGGATGTTACTTTATGACTTAGATTAATGATAGCTAGTTATGGCATAGGAGAATGTGTCACTTAAATTTTGGTAACTTGGAAAGGATTGATGTTGTTTAGGCTATGATATGTTTACTAAGAAGTTTGTTAATGATATTTGTAGGAATTGTCAATTTGGAAAGAAAGTAAGAAATCACTATAGATCAAAGGAACAGTTTACTATTAGACTACTAGATTTAGTTCATACATATCTATGTGGTCCTATAAGAGTCAGAATCCTACTTGGTAAAAGGTAATATATGATTTTAATTGATGATTATTCTAGATATACATGGGTTACATTTCTTAGAGAGAAATCAGATATGGGTATGTGCAGGATCGTGATGGGCAAAAAAAGTGGCAATATTATGGGGATTTGTAGGGTATGTAGATGATGACTTTTTTTTTACCCAAAATTGATGAAATGAAAAGAATTTTTAGAGGAGATTCTCAACTTTCCACCAATATAAATTATGCTTTAATTTGAATTATATAAATAATTAATATTCATTTTCTATTAGAATTACGGCTGAAGTCTTGATCAATAGGCTAATTGAAAAACATCTATAACTTTCAAACGGTGTCACATTTTTTTAATCTGAACCATGCGTCACATTCTATGCTTCACGTACTATAGGATTAAAAAAATAAAAAATAAATTTCATGAATTTTTGAACAAGTTAAGGTGGTTAGACTTACGAGCTTTTAATTTTTTTAAAATTTGTAATAAAAAAATCATAACTAATTATTTACTTGGAAAAAAATTACAAAAAAATATGTATCACATCCGACATGAGTCCTCTACTTATATATAAAATCTTATCAAAAATATTATCATTTTATTATGGTTAGTGTGGTCAAACAAACACCTACTTCTTATTTTTCCCTAAAATTTAATTACTATTGCATTGAAATTTCAAATTTTCACCAAATAGATTTTATTTATTTTTAAATAAACCTAGTAGTTTAGAAACTAAATTCAATTTTTTACATATTCTATTCTTACATATTTTTTAAATAATATAGATAACTTATTCAAATTTTTACGTGAAGTTGCCTAACACTGATTTTTTTTAATTTTTTGCCACTTAAGGGCCTATTTTTTCCATGATGATCCTGCACATACCCATGCATTAGATAGATTCTAGGCATCCAAAGAAATAGTTGAAAATGAAGTGAATTTGAAGATAAAATGCTTAAGATATAATAGAGGTGGATAATTCACCTCCCATGATTTTAGTATGTTTTTTAAAGTGCATGGAATAAAGAGACAGTTGTTTGCTCTAAGAAATCAATAAAATCTAGTTGTTGAAAGGAAAAACATAATAATTTAGTAAGTTACTAGGTCAATGATTACTAAGGTTGGTTTACAAGAATTTTACTAGAAAGAGGCTATTCATACTGTTGTTTATGTATTCAATCAAGTTCAAGCAAGATCAAATAGTACAAATACTCCCTATGAGCTATCACATGGGAGAATTCCTACAACTAAGTATTTCAAGTTATTCAAAAGAAAATGTTATATTAGAAGAGATGAAGAAAATTTGGGAAAGTTTGATGCAAGAAGTGATGAAGGAATTTTTCTTGGATTCCCTACTAAAAGAAAGGAATACAGATGTTTCAATAAAAGACTAATAAATATTGTAGAAATATTGAATGTGAAGGTTGATGAAACAATGAAGAATTATATTGACATTCATGGATATGTATCTGATGAACATGATTGTGCAAGAATAGAAGAAATATGGAAGAATAGAAGAAAGATGAGCAAGAGAAGTGGGATGAACAAAATGAAAGAGAAGAAGATACTCAAGTGATGTCCCATAGACACCTAGATATGTAAAAAAGAATCATTTAGAAAGTTAGATTATTGGAGATAAGAAAAAAGGTGTGTTAACTGGAAGCAAGGCTATTGCTGAAGTGGATTTATGTTTAATTATTGAGATAGAACTAAAGACAGTAAGTGAAGATTTTAAAGATGAACATTGGAAGGAAGCAATGAAAGAAGAACTTTTCCAGATTGAGAAAAAATAGACTTGGGAATTTGTCCCAAGACCGATAGATAAAAATATCATTCAATCAATGTGGGTATTTAGAAATAAGTTGAATGAGAATGGAGAAGTGGTCAGAAACAAAGTGACGCTTGTGTGTTAAGGTTATTCACAAGTAGAAGGCATAGAATTTCAAGAAACATTTACTCCAATAGCAAGAATGTAAGCTATAAGGATGTTCTTGTCACTTGCTACTTATAAAAAAATTTAAGTTCTATAGATGGATGTCGAGTCAACATTTTTTAATGGTGAGCTAGAAGAAGTCTATATGGAACAACCAAAAGGATTTCAATTGATAGATCAATCCAATATGGTGTGTAGATTGAAGAAATATTTATATAAGGTGCAGCAAGCTCCTAGATCTTGCTATGTAAGGTTAGATAAATAGTTGATTCAACAAGGATTTAATAAAGGTAGAAAAAATAGTAATTTGTACTTTAAGATAAAAAATGACAAAATCTTGATAGTAGTTGTGTATGTTGTTGATATTATCTTTGGAGGAAATTAAAATATGTTCGAGGTTTACAGAAGAGATGCAAAAATAATTTGAAATGTCTATGTTTGGGGAGATGAATTTCTTTCTTGAGCTATAGATTAATAAAACAAAAAAAGGAATTTTCATATTACAATCTAAGTATGTGAGAGAGATGAGGAAGTTTGGGATGGATAGTTCCAAACTAGTAAGTACTCTTATGGTGATTGCTTACAAATTAGGTAAAGATGATAATTCATGTAAGGATGATCAAAGAAAGTATAGATCTATGATTGGTGGACTATTATATTTGAGAAATACTAGACTTGATATCATGCAAGCTATTTGTCTTGTCTATATTTCAAGAATATCCTAAGGAAATGCATGTTGCTTCAATTAAAAGAATATTTTGATATTTGAATGGCACTGTAGATTATGGATTATAGTATCCTAAAGCTATTGAATTTACACTTAGTGCCTATATAGATGTAGACTAGTGGCATGGTTAAGTAAAAATCAATATTCAGTCTCCTTGTCTACTACTGAAGCTAAGTATATTGCTGCTACATCTTGTTGTACACAAATTCTATTGATGAAACAAACATTGAAAGATATCATAGTGCTATATGATGATCCCATTTCTATTTTATGTGATAATACAAGTGTAATTAATATTTCTAAGAATTTGATGATGCACTCGAGGATGAAGTATATATCTATTAGATATCATTTATTGAGAGAGAAATTCATGGAGAATGAAGTAAAGCTTGAGTATGTTCTAACAAAGGATCAAATTGCTAATATTTTCATGAAGGCTCTTCCTAAATATACTTTTTAGTATCTCTAGGAAAAGTTAGGGGTTATTTCCCCTCATTTCTTAAATTAGGTACATATGAAGATGCATCATTCTATTTAATATATGGATCTATATTTCTTTTGGATTGATGTTTTTGTGGCTACCTCTCAAGGGGAGCAAGTAGTATCAGGTGTTGTCATTATATGTATTTTGTTTTTCATGTGAAAGGAGAGTTCAATGGAAAATATTATTTTTTTATTTTCCTTTGATGTTAAAGGGGGAGAAGAAGAGAAGAATAGGCATGTAGGAAAAAGGAAAGAAAGAAAAAAAGGGGAGAAGAAGCATATAAGAGACTATCATCTAAGGGGAAGGAAACAAAAAATTGTATTTAGAGGTAGTATGTTGTCTTTGATGATTTTTCACATCATGTGTTGCCATCAATGACAAAGCGAGAGATTGTTGCATGAATGAAAGGGTTGTGGAAAGATTGAAGGTGTTTTCATTGATGTCAACTAGTCAATTGGATATCTACTAGTTGTTGTTGGTCGTATATGTTGAGGATATTGAAAAAATTGCAATAAAGAGATGTTGCAAGTGTTAAGTGGTTGCTCTAGGTTTTGGTCTAAATTTTCTCCTATGGTTGTGTGGTTCATATATGTTGTTAATGGTTGTTAGTACATGTTATTTCTATATTTTTGGTTGTTGATCCATTGCATAGTGCAAGTTGTGTTCACCTATTGTGAACTATCTTTCTCTATGGTTCTGGTTTAGGTCCAAGAGAAAAAAATTTGGTCCAAATTTCTCTTTGATGAAGTCTTATGACTTTTGGTTCTAGATTTGTGTTGCCATGATTCTATTGAAGATAGTTTTAGTGTTTGGAAAGTTTGTGCTTAATGGTTCTATGTGTTTTACACTGGTTTGGTTGCACTTGTGTGAAATACTACTTTTGAGGATGAGGAAGCATGTTGGATCTTTTTGGGTCCTTTGAGGCATGTGTTTTTGTTTCCCTCATTCTAATTCCATGATAGAATTTTATGGCATGGACCTAATTTGAATTTGAATTGGATGGCCAAATTTTTATATGTTTCCAAGTTGAAGATGGTATAAATGAAAGATGAGTTCATAATGAATAATGAGACAAGAGCGAAGAAGAAGAGTGATAAGAGAAAATACAAAGTGCAAATCAGTGTGAAGCTTAATGATGAGTTTTTACACGTAGTGTGAAAAAGGAAAAATCTATAATTCATGCAAGTGTGTGAGTAATTGTGGTGGAATCATTTATTGCATTGGGATTGTATTCTCTCTATGACAAGTCTTCTTTATCTTCTTTGTATCTATAAAGTAGTGAGCCCTCACATTTTTAGCCATGTTGGATAGTGAGTCCTTGTTTTAGACAATGAGTCCTTATATTAGGTAGTGATCCTTTTGTAATCACTTTTGATATTCTCTATAGTGTGAGTTAATCCTCGCCATGGTTTTTCCCTCATTGGGTTTTCCATGTAAATCTGGTGTTATTGTGTTTATGTGTTGGATCTATGTTTCTGCATTAAAATTTGATGAATAATCATTTAAGCAGTATTAGTTGTTAGTTCTAATGATTGAAGTAAAGTTTTAATTTTATGACAATTGATTCACCCCCCTCTAATTTATCATATTTAACAATTGGTATCATATTTTGTTTCCTTGGTGAAGATCTTAACCACTTGAGGAAGGTCTGAGATGGTTGGAAAAATTGTTTATGATTATTTTAGGTTTGATGAAACTAATTATGGTATCTAGAAAGTATTGATGGAAGAATATCTAGAGTATTGTGGATATGATGTGGAAAAATCTTACAAGAATCCTTACACTCCTCTTGCTAATGGTTCAAGTACACTTGAAGAAATCAAAGCACATGAAGCAAACAACAAGGTGAAATACATCTTGAAGAATAGTTTTGTATACTCTAAGTTGGTTAAGGTCTAGAATTTGAAGATGGACAAAGAAGTCTGCCCGAACAATTTAGAAAGAGGATATGATGGTGATGAAAGAATTAAAGAGGTGAGATTATAGAATTTGGAGACACAATTTGATCATCTAAACATGTTTGCAGATGAAAATGTTAAAGCTTATGTACAAATATTAGATGAGATAGTGGCCTGTATGCGAGGACTTGGTGCTACTATTGATGAAACTAGAATTGTAAAGAAGATTCTCAAAACTCTTCTTGATGCTTATAGTGATAAGGTGGGTGCTACCGAGTAGACTATAGATTATAAGACTTGTAATAAGGATTTTCTACTAGGATTTTTTATATCTTATGAGATGAGGAAGTTGAGTCTAACAAATGGAAGCAAATCAAAGACTTCTTTTAAAGCTACAAAATTTGATGATCTAGATGAAAATAACTTTAATAAAATAGAAGCTAACTTTGTAAGAATAATGAGGAAAGGATCTAGTAAGTATGAAGGTATGTTTCCCTTTAAATTCTTTAGTTGTGGAGAAATATGTCATTATGCTCCAAAGTGTTTGGAAAGAGCTAAAAGGAATAAACAAAGATACGTGAAGGAAAATAAAGGAAAGAAGATTAATAGAGCTTACTATGTGAATGAGAATGCTAGTATATCTTATGAGGATTCAGAATATGAAGATCCTGATGACAATGAATTCTTTTTCTTGGTAATTAAGGATGAACTTACTTCTACTAATTCTAAAAAATAGGTAAATGAAAGCCCTCTAGAGAAGGAGAAAAATGAAGGTATGATTATCTCTAACCTACATGCTAAACAAGAGAAAATTTATTGGGTAGTTGTTATCAGTTGTTCACATGACATTACTTGTGAAAACGGTAATTTTTTTTAAGCTTGAGAAACATGATGGAGGCTTGGTTATGTTTGGAGATGATACTATTGCTAAAATCTATGAGATAGGCTAAGTAAGTTTTCATGGAAAGTATCATACTAATGATGTTTACTAAGTTAAGGGTTTAAGACATAATTTGTTGAGCATTAGTCAGATGTGCAAAAAAGGATATTATATTATGTTTAAGGATGAGAAATGTGATATTTGGAAAGCATTTAGAACATTGATTGCTACAGGGAAGAAATCTAAAGAGAATATCTATCAACTTAAGGGTGTTGATGGACGATGCTTTATGACTCTAATAAATGATAGCTAGTAATGGCATAATCTAAGAATGTGTCACTTGAATTTTGATAACTTGGAAAGGATCAATGCTATTTAGGCTGTGATAGTATTACCGAGAATTACAAAGCCTATTAATAATATTTGCAAGAATCGTTAGTTTGAAAAGAAAGAAAGAAATAACTATAAATCAAATGAACAGTTTTGTAACACCCCTCCATTTTAGATGATTGGATCAGTAGTTTTTTCTTTGTAATGCTTTTTTCTATTTATGCTGTGACTTTGGAACTTGGTTACTTTTGATCACAATTGTTAAACGGTGTGAATGTTATATTTTTATTGATGTTATTTTATTCTGATGTTATCTTTATGACATGTTTTGGATTAACTTAAAAGGTATTTGATTTAATGATGTTTTATGTTGTTGATCATATCATTGATGTTAGATGTGCTAGTTAGTGAAGGGGACGAGATTGAATCACTTGCTTGCGAGTTTCCTATGATTCTGAGATTTCCTCTTCATGGTGTGTTTGATCATATTATATATATACGCATGTTTGACATACTCTTTGTTTGTAGGTTAACAAGTACATGACATCAACTCCAACTAGTTCACAGGTTTGAGCATGTCTAGTGACCAACCGTAATCGATTAGGAGATAGTAGCTAGGTTTTCCATGCCAAGTCATCACCCTAGTCATAGTGTGTCATCGGGTTGTTGTTAGGTTGGTTATTTTAATTTGGTCCATTTCACCTTGTGTATTTATTTAATTTCAAATTTTAAAGGTTATTAGATGATGGGTGTGGTTAAAATGATGTTTAACTGTATCTAGTTGCAATGTTGAAATGTTATTTATTTCTTTGATTAATTTGATTTAATTAATAAAATTAGATTTAATTTATTGATTAATTAGGTTAATGGGGTTAAATTAATTAAAATAGTTGTTTTGGCATTATTGGATATTAAGATTTAATTAAAATAAAAGCAGAAATCATGTTTGGATAGTCAGAGTTAAACTAAAATAAATAAATAAATAAAATGAAAATGTGTTTTTAATTTCACTTTTGAAAATTACTGATAAAATAAATTCTTTGCAAAATTTTTATTCTTTTGTTTTAAAGAATTTTGAAAAATGCATGAGATTTGAATTAGAAATTAGAAATTTGTTTTAATTAAAAAAATGGAAATATTTCCAAATTGCTCAATAAATTTAGTTGGTGGGGATATTTTAGTGGTTTGACCAATTTGGGGAAA
>VDFB02193867.1:649411144-649452014 GCA_007258455.2 Sequoia sempervirens | reverse complement strand
ATATATTATATATATGTATTAATTTTAGATTATATATATAATATATATATATATATATATATTATGTGTATATATATATATAATGAATATATATTATGTTTATTTTGTTTTAATAATTTGTAATATGGAAATTTTAATTAGCTGATTTAAAATTTTTATATGTTTAAATAATAATTATATAATCAATATATATGTGTATATGCATTGGGTATGTACATATATATGTATATTTATTATATGATTATATTAAAATATAGATTGTTTTAAGATGATTATCGTCATGTTATTAGAAGGAAGAGTGGATTTTAGATAATCTAATGTTTTATTTAAAACTTGATTTTTTTTAATCAAATGATTTATTCAAAAGTTGATGTTATAATTAGATGATTTATTTAGAAAGATTGTTTCAATCATTATGTATGATGGAATATATGGTGTAAGTGTAGGAATGAGTTAAACAAACTAACAATGCATCTACACCTCTAAATAGGACATTGCATCTAAGATTTAAGAAATTTAAACTCATTTAAACTAAAAATCTTCAGAAATCTATCCTATTGCTCTCTAACTCTAAAGATCTCTCTAATCTACTTTGCTCTTAGATTTAGAAGCTAATTAAACTATTGAAATGACACTTGGAGAATGAGAATGAAACTATTCTATTTCCTATATGATTAAATGATTAAAACTATTGTGATTGCTGCCATGATTGCAAATGTTGGATGTTGGATGAATGTTGGATGGATGCTAGATGAATGTTGGATGCTTGATTGCTAGATGAATGCTAGATGCTTTGGAAAACCTGCATAGTAAGATTGCATAAGTTGGGATCCATTTCATGTAGCCAAAGAGTTGTATTTATAGCTTTCATGGTAGCACATTTGCACAAGGATACGGGATAAGAGGCTAAGATTCAATCTGAAGAATTGAATGGCATGGGATGAGAAGATGGAGCTGATCATGGAGAATTGTTTCTCCCCATGAAAACACTAGGCAAGATGAGAGGGAAGGTGGTTGAGAGAACTTCCTACAGGTTAGTCCCCGAAGCTCTTCTTGTGAATGACAGTAGAATTAATTAAATTTTTTGAAAATTTAATTTTATCGGTGAGTGAATAGTGGTAAATAATTTATGCATAAATTTAAATAATTTTAATTTATTTAAATTTAGCAAAAAGAGGATTGAATAATTTAATAAATTAAACTTTAGAGTTTGTTTATTAAATTAAAACAAAAAGGAAAATGATAATTACATAAAAGATTTTAGATATCTTTATTTAATTAAGAAGAAATGTTATGAAGTAATTAAATAACACAAATTCTTTAAGTTGTGTATTTAATTTATGATAGAAGTATAAAAGAAGTAATAATGATAATAATTAAATAAAACGAAGTTTTTAATTTTGTTTATTTAATTAAGAGAGAAATAATATGATGAAAATGATAATAATTAAATAAAACAACATTTTTAATTTTGTTTATTTAATTAGGAGAGAAATAGAAGAATTAATAATGAACTTAATGTAAATAAATATTTCTATTTATTTACTAAGTAGATGAATTTAAGATTAATTAATCAAATAAGTCATATTTAATTAATTAGATTCTCTAGACCATTTTTAGGTGTCTACATTTTGCCCCTCTTTGAAGTGATGTGTCTACGCATTGCTTCAAAGAATGATTATGCCTCAGCTACCAGTATTGACGAAAAGTTTAAAATATGCCCCTGATTTGCCCTAGATGTTGAATTTTGAAATGATAGTGATATATGCCCCCGCGGAAGATAAATTGATGAATGTGGATTTTTTTTGTTTTTTTATTTATGATTTTTCAAAAAATTTGAATTTTTATGATGATTTGATGAATAAACAATTTATCTCTTGACAAAATTGTCCAAAAATGCCCCTGCGATAGATAAGGATTAATTCCTCATAAGGAAAAATAAATAAATCCCACAAAAATAACCTATAAAAGCTCAAAAGGTCATTTTCAAAAGTCATTTGTGCATTTGAATTTGACAATTTTGTGATAGAGACCCTTAGAGTGTCGAAGCATCAGGATGTCGATCCCTTACCACACCCACCAACTCGAGTGTGTTCGACGTCACTAGTATCCGGCTGACTATGGACCTCCAGTACGTACCCCAAATCCTCCTCGTAATTTGTTCTTATACATTTTTGTCATTTGGCACGTGTTTTTATGTTTTTAGCACATGGCAAATGCGGTTTAGCACGTCTGTTTTCTGTTGTAGCACGCCATAGTTTTAGTGCGCCCATCGAAATGTTTAGCACGTCCATAAATTATGGTAGCACATTAGAGTTTTAGCGCGCAGGGTAAAATCTACAGCGCTTCAGTAGTATTTTGTAATGCTTCAGTAGAAATAGTGCTTTAGGTAGATTCTCTAGCGCTTCAGCAGTATTTTGTAGTGCTTCAGTAGAAATAGCACTTTAGGTAGATTTTGTAGTGCTTCAGTAGGATTTTGTAGTGCTTAGAAGTATAGATTGATGAAAAATTGTGCGCTTTGATTTTTGTCAATTTGTTGTTGATTCCATCTATTTTAGTTTGATTGTGACTAAAATAAATGGTAAATGATCTCATGATGAGCAAGATCCATTGATTGATAATAATTACCCTCATGATAGGTGAGGAATAATTAAAATTTCTGAAGGAATGAACCCGATTGATAGATGAGGGTTCCTTGATAGTTTCATAGGTAAAGCACAATTTTTGAAAATTTGATGACCTCCTGATATTTGATATTCTGATTAAAATGTTCTTTTTGTATTATAACAGGAGCATTTAGATATTATCCAGGTGCGAGAGCAGTTCCATTGGCCTTATGATATGATACCATGACTTTCAGCGGATGAGAGGTAGCACATTACCGATTGTGGGTTAGCCTCATTACTGGATATGCCCCATATTAGACTTAATAGGGGTTTACTGACAACTTTAGCAGAGCGGTGGCATAGTGACCACAACACCTTCCACTTACCTATTGGTGAGATGACCATGACGCCAAAGGAAGTATGGCGTATTCTTCGCATTCCTTTTGTTGGAGAGATTTCCATGCATGATGCAGAGGAGGTTGGTGGGGTAGAGTCCATGCAGAGAGTCTTTCAGGATCCCCATGTTGTGGGAGAGTGGGTTCCATGGGTAGAGATTTATGAGTCATATGCTCCACTTCCTTCAATTTTGGCCATATTTTTTTGGTGGATTCTTTTTCCCTGATAAGAGGTCAAAGGGTCAATCTCTTGGATGGAGTCATGTATTAGAGGGTATGGTAGTACATAGGATGAGATATGCTTGGGGCATGTGCATGCTTGCTTAGTTATACCATGATTTGTATTGGATCGTCTACCTCGGAGGTAGTAGTTTTTCAGCAGGAGCTACCCTTCTTTAGGTATGGGCATGGAAGTATATTGCTGTTACACATCCTATGTTGGTGTTATCGAGACCAGCGATGAGACCTTATGTGTTTTGTTATAGAGGCAAGCCTACCCAACATATGATGGGTAAGCTAGATTATTGGAGGTAGATTATTGATGATGTGGAGACAGTGACCTGGCGTCCCTATTTAAACTATGATGACTGGGATGATGATGATATTGAGATGGGGTTCTTGGCCAATTTGATGTATTTGATCAGGAACATCCCCAAGATTTTGGAGTGATTCCTATTTCATCGCATTTAAAGGTAGTATGGGATTGTGTAGTGTATGCCACAGGGAGTAGCGCACTACAGATGACAACGGATAGACGCCAGTGACTAGGGTCCGTGCTTGCCTTATGGGGCTCTTATTGAGGGTTATCGTGCTCTACAGCCATCAGCATGGGATATGTGGTGAGATATTGTTGAGGCACCTATTACTCTCGAGTACGAACAATATTTGGCTCTACACCCTCCTCGTATTACCATTCCAGATGAGCCAATACCCACACTAGCACCAGCACCAATAGCTGCAGGGGGTGTTCAGGTTGGTCAGAGATGGGGGAGAGAGGAGGATGTAGATGTGGACATGGAGGGTAGCGAGGAGAGTGATAGTGATGAGAGTGATGATAGCAGTGAGGATGGCAGTGATGATAGCAGTGATGATGATGACGAAGATGGGAGGAGCCCGCGTGTAGCAGGTACTTCAGAGCCCTCGACTAGTGTGCCTCGTAAGAGGTAGGCCATTGCTTCCTCATCAGTAGAGTGATCAGAGGTTGTGGGTTTATAGGTGCAGGTTTAGACCTTATAGGGACAACTAGCACAGGTGCAGGGATTACTAGCACAGACGTAGGCCCAGATGCAGGCACAACTAGCTACTACATAGACACAGATTACCTCTCGATTGGTGAGAGAGATGAGGCCCTATAGGTAGTAGTGATAGCACAAGCTCAGCTAGCAGGTGTACGAGCATAGTTGACCACTGCCCAGTCACAGATCACAACCTTGACTGCAGAGCAAGATACTATCAGACAAGCAGCAGAGATAGCATAGGCTACTACAGAGAGATTGTCGAGAGTGGCAGATGGGACCTCTATGGTAGATTACATGTGAGAGGCCATGCGGGAAGGTGCTGAGATTGAGTTTTATAGGAGCTGCTATCATGAGCTTTTCCCCCTAGAGCAGAGAGTCAGTTATGCCCAGTCTCGCTTAGAGATGACTCGTTCGAGGATAGTGAGCAGACACGTAACACAACCTCTCTCGAGAGATCCAAGAGATCCTGGAGATCCAAGGACATCTAGTGGTGGTCATGATACTGGCGCGAGACCTGCTCCTTCTGGTGCAAGTACCACTTGATATCAATTGTGTACCGTTTGAGAGATATATATAGCCATTTTTGACATGATGAACATATTTTCATCCTTTTCAGACTTCATTGTATACTTGGCACTTGATGAGATATATAGGTGCATCGGTTCGATTGATCTATGATATGTTCTACATGATTGATGTGATGGATGCATTTTAATTTTTATGTTTTATGATGATTTATTTTACTAGCTTGTATGGATGCGTTAATAATGATGTGATATGATATTGATGATGTATTTATTTTTTTAATGAGATGCAATGTATGATAAATAAAATGAGATGTAAATGAATGATGTACTGATGAAATGTAATGTATGAGATATAAATGAATGATGTATGGATGAAAATGTAATGTATGAAATGTAAATGACATGTGGATGAAATGTAATATAGAATGAGATGTAAATGATTGATGTATATAATGAAATGTAAATGAATGATGTATGGATGAAATGTAATGTATGAAATGAGATGTAAATGAATGATGTACTGATGAAATGAAATGTATGAGATATAAATGAATGATGTGGGTAATGGGATTATATGTGATAGATAAAATGAGTTGTAAATGAAATGATGTATGATAGATAAAATGATGTAAAATGCCTTCTATATGTATGCAATGAATGATGATTTTTGCAACTACATGATAATGACAATGTGATGAGATGTAAATGAATGATAAATGTAATGAATGAATATGTGATATGTGATAGATAAAATGAGATGTTTATTGTGAAATTTATGATGAGATGAAGAAATTATTTTATATGCATTCCATTATGAAAATTGTATGTGTCAAGTATACTCAATATTTAATAAGAAAAGATAACATTATTCGCGAATGAATCTTTGTAACTTGTGCAACTAGTACTCTGCAAATGTATTATTGTGAATGCAATCTATGTTTATCATGCAAACCTATTTTATCAATGCAAACCTAAGTTTCATCTCAATAATCTTTTTATTCTGCTTTGTATCATCACTGAGCTTTTAAAATGTTGAAAGCGAATACAAGCATCAATGATATGAGATAGACCAATGATGACCTAAGTATTTCTTTCATGATATTTGATATTGCAAGTGAACACAAGCATCAAGGGATAAGAGAGACAATTGATGACTTGAGTATTTCTTGCATAAACAGACAAGAATTTATCATTTTCTTAAGTGAATCGAAATGTCATCCATGATACTTGGTAGAGCACTTCCCGCGACAATTCACAAAATAATAATGACTAACTCACAAACAGAAAACAAAGAAAAGGTATCATCTTCCTTCCTTGCTTCTCTAGTTCAATACATCATCGAGTAGCTCCAAAGAAATGATAAGCAAATGATAAAAATAAAAAGCACAACAATTCAAATTCTACTTAATGTATTTTCAAATCATTGTTCAGATTAGATCATCGATGTTGAAATGTGTGTTGATGTTTGTATGATATTCCCAGACGTTTGACCAAATGATGTAACCTAAAGACCTATCCTAGGGGTCTCGGGGACTAATCAAAAATTAGTCTTTCCTATGTTATATACGTAGAGACCACGCAGTTCGACTGACACAGACACCATTTTCTGACTGATGTAGACTCTATTTTTGTGTTTTCGATTTTCTGATGTTTTTGCATGGATTTTCTAATTTTCTGATGTGTTTGGATTTTAATTTTCTGATGTTTTGGGTTTTGATTTTCTGATGCTTTTGAATTTTGATTTTCTAATGTTTTTGGATTTTGATTTTCTAATGTTTTGGGTTTTGATTTTCTGATGTTTTGGGTTTTTTCAAGTATCGTCGCTTGGTGTTGTCATGTTTGACTACCTTTTTATTTAAGCTGAAAATCTATTGTACCAAATAACACTAGGATGTTGCCCCCAAGCCAAGGTAAAACATGATATCCTTGCTATGACATGGATAGTGATAATGATTATCTCAAATGATAGATGGAAATGATATGGAAGGAAACAATCGTAACAAAATTGTACCTAATAGATAGAAGAGCTTGGTGAAAATCACAAGTAGCGCTTGTTTGCCAGGTTTTCATCACTTGTTTTTATTGTTTCCTCTTTCTTTTTCTTTGTTTTTTTATTTTTATCGTATATATATAGATTTTTTTTTTATTTTTTTTTTTGTTTTTGTTTTTTTCTGTCATCATGATGCCTGTTTGCTAGGTTTTCATCAAGACAACTTTATTGACCGTGCACACTAGATATCCTCAAGTGTAAAATCGCCTGAGATGAATGTTGTTCATGGGTTCCTCCAACATATCTCCTTCTAGTGTAGATAGACGGTATGCTCCTGATCCATAGACTGATATGATAACATAAGGCCCTATCCAGTTAGGTTCAAACTTTCCCTTCTTTTCTTTGTCTGCTTGATTACTAGGGTTTTCTCGTAGGACCAAGTCTCTGATCTGGAAGACTCTAGGCTTAACCTTATGATTATAGTTCCTAGACATTCTTTGTTGATAGGCTGTCAAATGATTGATAGCTTGTTGTCGACGTTCATCAAGTAGCTCTAATTCTTGAAGTCTAGAGATCCTATAATCTTCATATGAAATGAGTCCCTTTAGTGAAACTTGAAGGGATGGAATTTCTACTTCGATAGGTAATATTGCTTCTAATCCATAGACAAGAGCATATGGTGTAGCTCCTGTTGGTGTTCTGATGCTAGTCCTATAAGCCCAAAGAGTAGGGTTAAGCTGACCATGCCAATCACGCCTTACCTCATTTACAGTCTTCTTGAGAATCTTTAGGATTGTTTTGTTTGAAGCTTTTTCCTGTCCATTACCTTGAGGGTAATACAGGGTTGAAAAGTGATGTTGGATGTGGAACTTTTCACACAGCTCTTGAAAGGACTGCCATTATCTGTGATGATTGACTGGGGTATCCCATATCTACAAATGAGATAATTAAGTATAAAAGATGATATTTGCTTCTCAGTGATTGTGGTTAAGGGAACTGTCTCCACCCATTTTGTAAAATATTTTGTTGCGGTGATAATGAACTTATGTCCATTAGATGAAGATGGGTTAATTTTCCCTACCAAGTCCAATCCCCACTGGCAGAAAGGCCATGTAGTTGTGAATGGATGGAGCTCCTATGCTAGTGCATGTATAATATTGCCATGAATCTGATATTTTTGACATCTCTTGAAAAAATTATAAGATTCTTGCTCCATGTGTGGCCAGTAATACCCCAAATGAAGGAGTTTCTTGGCTAAAGATAATCCACTTGAATGTGTACCACAAATTCCTTCATGGACCTCATGTAAAGTAGAAGTGGATTCATTATGTTCTAAACAATGCAAAACAATACCATCTAGGCCTCGGCGGTAAAGGGTGTCAGCAATAATGGTATGTTTAGCAGATTGGCGTATGAAGTTGCACTTTTGGTTGTGAGAAAGATCTGGCAGTAAGATATTATCTTTTAGATAAGTATAAATGTATCCATAAATGGAAGATTGGGTACTATCCAAAAGGCTTATGGTTTGGGATTTGGGATTTGCGTATGCAGGATTTGACACTTGTTCCACAATAAATCGATAACGATCTTGCGTTTCAGGAATTTGTAGAAGAGATGCTATTGTGGCCATGGCATCTGCTGCTTTATTCTCTGATCTTGGTATCTGCTCAAATTTGATATCTATGAAGTATTTCCTTAGATCATCTACTAGTCTCTTGTATAAAATCAGTGTTTCATCCTTAGTTTGGTAATCATTGTTGACATGATAGATGATCAACTGAGAGTCTCCATATACCCATAGTTCTATGATTTTCCAGTCAATAGCCACTTTAATTCCAAGAATTAAAGCTTCATATTCTGCAACATTGTTAGTGCAATGGAAGGTAAGCCTGTAAGGTCATGGAATTGTGTGCCCAAGAGGTGTGACGAATAAAATTCCTACCCCTAATCCATGTTGTGTGTAGGATCCATCGAAGTAGAGTTGCCATGGTTGTGTTGTAACATTGAGGATATCCGCATCAGGAAATTCCATGGTCATAGGATGACTATCTACCAATAGAGCTTTTGCAAATTGGTCGGCAATGACTTGTCCTTTGATAGCTCGCCTTTCAACATACTGAATATCAAACTCACTAAGGAGCATGACCCACTTTTCCAACTTTCCTGTTAAAGCTGCTTTGCTCAGTAAATACTTGAGGGGATCAATTTTTGCAACAAGCTTGACAGTGTGAGTGAACATATAGTGTCATAATTTTTGTGTTGCAAATACTACTGCTAAGCATGTTTTTTCAATGAAGGTGTAGTTTATATCAAGTCCATTGAGTGTCCTGCTAATATAGTATATTTCCTATTCCTTTCCTTCTCTATCCTCTTGTGCTAGCAAGGATCCTAAAGAGATATCTGTTGTTGTGATATATAGCAACAATGGCTTGTCTTCACTGGGTGGCACCAAGATTGGTGGTGTCATTAAATAATGCTTGATTTGATTGAAAGTATTTTCACACTGTTCATCCCATTTAAAAGACACATTTTTATGCAAAAGATGGTTGAATGGATGACACCGATCTGCTAGTTGAGAGATGAATCTTCTGATGGACTATAGTCGGCCTTGTAGAGATCTTAAGGTACTGATATTCTTAGGAGGTGGCATTTCCATGATGGCTTTAACTTTTGCTGGATCTACTTCAATTCCTTTTGTAGAAACTATGTATCCAAGGAGTTTTACTGATGTTACTCCAAAGGAACATTTCTTAGGATTTAATCTGACTTTAAATTTCTCCACCCTGTCAAATATTTTGGCTAGTATCTCTAGATGTCCTTCCCTGGTGTGAGACTTGGCTAAGATATCGTCCACATAGTCCTCCATGAAGGTGTGCATCATGTCATGGAAGATTGTTGTCATAGCTCGCTGGTATGTAGCTCCTGCATTCGTTAACCCAAAAGGCATGACGTTCCAGCAAAAGGTGCCCCATGGACATGTAAATGTTGTCTTTTATTAGTCTTCAAGAGCTACTTTGATTTGATTGTATCCTGAAAATCCATCCATGAGTGATAGCATTTGATGGCAGGCTATTAGATCTACAATCATGTCTATGTTTGGCAAAGGAAAATCATCCTTTGGACATGCTTTATTTAAATCTCGGAAATCAGTACATATTCTAATGGTGTGATCTAGCTTTGAAATAGGTACAATGTTGGATATCCATTCCGCATAATCAATAGATCTGATAAATCCAGCATCTAGTAGTTTCTTCAAATCTTTTTTTACCAATAGTGCAACATGTGGATGCATTTTTCTTAGTTTCTGTTTTACTTGTTTAGTGCCAACCGATAAGGATAAGTGATGCATAATGAGATCTATGTCTAAGCCTGGCATGTCAGAGTATGACCATACGAAATTAATGCATCATTCTTCAAATAATTTGATAAAATCTAGCTTTTCTGTATCTATCATGGATGTTGCCAGGTGTAGTATTGTTACTTTCTCTACTGTGCCAATATCAATAGACTGTGTGGGTTCTATCAATACTAATGATCTTTCATGGTAATGTTGTGGGAGGATGTCAAACCTTTCATCCTTTGGTGCCTCAATGAGGTTTTCACCATTGGATGTGTTCTTTGTTTTTACTATTTTAGGATCAAATACTGCCATAGAATGGTTTTCACTATTAGATCCATTTTTTATTTTAATATTTTTGCTGTGATAAGGTCTCGTCGCTGGTCTCGATAACACCGACATAGGATGTGTAACAGCAATATGCTCCCATGCCCATACCTGAAGAAGGGTAGCTCCCACCAATAAACTGTTGCCTCCGAGGTACACGATCCAGTGAAAATCATGGTATAGCTGAGCAAGCATGCACATGCCCCAAGCTTATCTCATCCTGTGTACTACCATACCCTCTAATACCTGACCCCATCCAAGAGATAGACCCTTTGACCTCTTATCAGGACAAAGGAATCCACCAACAAAGCCAGCCAAAACTGAAGGAAGTGGAGCATATGACTCATAAATCTCTACCCATGGAACCCACTCTCCCACAACATGGGGATCCTGAAAGACTCTCCACATGGACTCTACCCCACCAACCTCCTCTGCATCATGCACAACAATCTCTCCAACAAACGGAATGCGAAGAATACACCATAATTCCTCTAGCGTCATGGTCATCTCACCAATAGGTAAGTGGAAGGTGTTGTGGTCACTATGCCACCGCTCTGCTAAAGCTATCAATAAACCCCTATTAAGTCTAATATGGGGCATATCTAGTAATGAGGCTAACCCACAATCGGTAATGTGTTGCCTCTCATCCGTTGAAAGTGGTGGTATCATATCATAAGGCCAAGAGAACTGCTCTCACACCTGGATAACATCTAAATGCTCTTGTTATCATACAAAAAGAACATTTTAATTAGAATATCAAATATTAGGAGGTTATCAAATTTTCAAAAATTGTGCTTTCCTTATCAAACTATCAAGGAACCCTCATCTATCAATCGGGTTCATTCCTTCAGAAAGTTTAATTATTCCTTTCCCATCATGAGGGTAATTATTATCAATCAATAGATCTCACTCATCATGAGATCATTTACCATTTATTTTAGTCACAATCAAACTAAAATAGATGGAATCAACAACAAATCGACGAAAATCAAAGGGCACAATTTTTCATCAATCTATACTTCTAAGCGCTACAAAATCCTACTGAAGCACTACAAAATCTAACTAAAGTGCTATTTCTATTGAAGCGCTACAAAATACTGCTAAAGCACTAGAGAATCTACCTAAAGCGCTATTTCTACTGAAGCGTTACAAAATACTACTGAAGCACTGCAGATTTTACCCTACGTGCTAAAACTTTGACGTGCTACCCTAATTTATGGATGCGCTAAAACTATGGCACGCTACAATAGAAAATAGACGTGCTAAACCACGTCTGTCGAGTGCTAAAAACATAAAAACATGTGCCAAATGACAAAAATGTACAAGCACAAATTATGAGGATTTGGGGTACGTATCGGAGGTCCATAGCTGGCTGGATGCTGGTGACATTGCACATGCTTGAGTCAGTGGGTGTGGCAAGGGATCGGCATCTTGATGCTCTGGCACTCTAAGGGTCTCTATCACAAAATTGTCAAAGTCAAATGCACAAATGACTTTTGAAAATGACCTTTTGAGCTTTTATAGGTTATTTTTGTGGGATTTATTTATTTTTCCTTATGAGGAATTAATTCTTATCTATCGTAGGGGAATTTTTGGATAATTTTGTCAGGAGATAAATTGTTTATTCATCAAATCATCAAAAAATCATCAAATAATCATAAAAATTCAAAATTTTGGAAAAAGCATAAATAAAAAAACAAAAAAAAATCCACATTCATCAATTTATCTTTCGTGGGGGCATATATCACTATCATTTCAAAATTCAACATCCGGGGCAAATCGAGAAATATTTTAAACTTTTCACACATACTGGCAGCTGAGGCAAAATCATTCTTTGAAGCAATGCGTAAACACATCACTTCAAAGAGGGGAAAAATGTAGACACCTAAAAATGGTATGGAGAATCTAATTAATTAAATACGACTTATTTGATTAATTAATCTTAAATTCATCTACTTAGTAAATAAATAGAAATATTTATTTACATTAAGTTCATTATTAATTCTTCTATTTCTCTCCTAATTATATAAACAAAATTAAAAATGTTGTTTTATTTAATTATTATCGTTTTCATCATATTATTTCTCTCTTAATTAAATAAACAAAATTAAAAACTTTATTTTATTTAATTATTATCATTATTACTTCTTTTATACGCGCCAATTTGTAAGCGTAGGAATGAGTTAAACAAACTAACAATGCATCTACACCTCTAAATAGGACATTGCATCTAAGATTTAAGAAATTTAAACTAATTTAAACTAAATATCTTCAAAAATCTATCCTATTGCTCTCTAACTCCAAAGATCTCTCTAATCTACTTTGCTCTCAGATTTAGAAACTAATTAAACTATTGAAATGACACTTAGAGAATGAGAATGGAACTATTCTATTTCCTATATGATTAAATGATTAAAGCTACTGTGATTGCTACCATGATTGCAAATGCTAGATGTTGGATGAATGTTGGATGGATGTTGGATGAATGTTGGATGCTTGATTGCTAGATGAACACTGGATACTTTGGAAAACCTGCAAAGTAAGATTGCATAAGTTGGGATCCATTTCCTATAGCCAAAGAGTTGTATTTATAGCTTTCACGGCAGCAGATTTGCACAGGGATATGGGATAAGAGGTTGAGATTCAATTTGGAGAATTGAATCGCATGGAATGAGAAGATGGAGCTGATCATGGAGGATTGTTTCTCCCCATGAAAACACCAGGCAAGATGAGAGGGAAGGTGGTTGAGAGAACTTCCTGTAGGTTTGTCCCCGAAGCTCTTCCTATGAATGACAGTAGAATTAATTAAATTCTTTAAAAATTTAATTTTATTGGTGAGTGAATAGTGGTAAATAATTTATGCATAAATTTAAATAATTTTAATTTACTTAAATTTAGCAAAAAGAGGATTGAATAATTTAATAAATCAAACTTTAGAGTTTGTTTATTAAATTAAAACAAAAAGGAAAATGATAATTAAATAAAATATTTTACATATCTTTATTTAATTAAGAAGAAATGTGATGAAGTAATTAAATAACACAAATTATTTAAGTTGTGTATTTAATTTATGATAGAAGTATAAAAGAAGTAATAATGATAATAATTAAATAAAACAAAGTTTTTAATTTTGTTTATTTAATTAAGAGAAAAATAATATGATGAAAATGATAATAATTAAATCAAACAACGTTTTTTAATTTTGATTATTTAATTAGGAGAGAAATAGAAGAATTAATAATGAACTTAATGTAAATAAATATTTCTATTTATTTACTAAGTAGATGAATTTAAGATTAATTAATCAAATAAGTCGTATTTAATTAATTAGATTCTCCAGACCATTTTTAGGTGTCTACATATGGTATTAAGTTATTGGTGTAAACTCCTTAAATATGTCAACATGATTTGATTTACTATTGAGATTGTGCAAATAAAGTTAATTATTTTTATGGTTACATGAAATATAACTTTGCATTGCTTGGATTTAGGAAATCCTAAAGTAGGTTATTTAATTGCCTAAAGTGTCTTCGTTGTGTGTTTTCTCTCATTGTCGTTGTTGGGAAAATAAGGTGATTTGTTTATGTAAGTCTTCTAGAGGAGTTCTCTAGGTTGAGATGTTTCTTGTAGTGGTTCAATTTGCGAATCACCTTAGGAATTGTGTAGAGTTGTATTATGTTGTTGTACTCGGTTTCCACGAATGAGGAATTGTGCCTCCTTGGATTAGGAGTGGCTTATGTGGTTTGTGCCTCCTTTGGAAGGAGTGGGTTTTGAATTTTTGTTTTCCTCCAATGTTGGAGTGAGCTCTCGTTGTTCATTGCCTCCTCAGATTGGAGAGGTTGTCTTTCTAGTTTACCCATTGGATTGTGGTTTTGTATTGTGTGTGTTGTCGATAGGAGAGTGGCTCTTTTCGGGGGTTTGATACACAAAGGGGCACCAGGGTAACTCACCTAGGGTTTAATCAAGTGATAATTTAAGAGAATCAATGGGTAAATTTCACACTAATAAAGATAATGAATGCCTCTCTTTTGAAGCAAGCATTTGTTAAGGCTCGAGATGAGACGAGACGCATAGTTCGCATGAGGCTCTGGTAGCTGGTAGAGGCAAGCCAGGGTAACCCAAGATGTGGGTCTAGTAGCCTAGGAAGGTTGAGCTAGGGTAACTAATAGCAATTTATGTATGACACTCTTCCTATGTCAATAGTCAGTCAGATATTGTGTAGTATTCAAATGATATTCATGATCATTGTTCTCTGGAAGCATTGTAACCTTTGTGTTAAGTGTTGATGTACTTGTATCCTTTTCAATTTAGTTTATGTTTTACCCTGTGTCTAGTGGTAGATGGTCTTGTATTGGATTCCTAGTTACTATCTCCTAGCATGGGGGGTGAGCCTTTTGGTATCACATGGTTGGGTAGAATGTGCATCTTAATCTGTTTGGTCATCTTCTTGTTCTTGTGGATGAGATTTCCAGTTGGAGAGCTCGTGGGATCTAGTTTCTTTCCATGCTTAATTCATTCAATTGATCTTGTATTTTATTACCACTCCTTTGGTATCGAGGTGGAATTTGTAATATGTAATCATGCTTATTGGATTTATCTCATTCTAAGAATGAGTGTTGTAATCATGTTGTAAATTATACTATTGGAATCAAGTGGTATCTCATATTCTTTGATGTAAATTATCATGTATGGAATGTATGCATTCTTATTTCTTTAAGTAATTAAATGTTATGGTTAATTCATGGTTCTTGTTTGGGTAAGTAACTCAGTCTCATAACCTTAGGGGATTGGTTGGAAATGGTTAGTGATCTTGCTTGTTAATTGTTCTTATTATTATATATATAAAAAAAATAGTTTGTTTGTGTAGTAAATTGCAACTTCCCCTAGGGTTGCGTGGCAAGGCATTACAAGTCTACTACTAGACTACTAGATTTAGTTCATATAGATCTCTATGGTCCTACAAGAGTGAGGATCCTACTTGGTGAAATGTACTTTACACTTTTAATTTCTAATTATTCTAGATATACATTGGGTACATTTCTTAGTGAGAAATTAGATGCATTAGATAGATTCAAGGCATCAAAAGCAATAGTTAGAAAGGAAGTGAATTTGAAGATAAAATGCTTAAGATCTAAAAGAGTTGAAAAATTCTCCTCCCATGAGTTTAATATTTTTTGTGAACTGCATGGAATAAGGAGATAGTTATCTACTCCAATAACTCCTTAATAAAATGAAGTTGTTGAAAGGAAAAATAGAACAGTTCAATAAGTTACTAGGTCAATGATTACTGAGGCTACTTTAATGGAAGTTTATTGGAAAGAGGCTATTTATACTGTCTTTTATGTATTCAATTGAGTTCAAGCAAGAGAAAATAATACAAAGTCTCCCTATGAGCTATGGAATGAAAGAATTCCTACAATTAAGTATTTCAAGGTATTCAAAAGAAAATTCTATATAAGAAAAGATGAAGAAACTTTGGGAAAGTTTGATGCAAGAAGTGACGAAGGCATTTTTCTTGGATACTCTACTAAAAGAAAGGCATATAGATGTTTCAATAAAATACTAAGAAATATTGTATAAAGTTCAAATGTGAAGGTTTATGAGGTAATGAAAAATTCTATTGAAATTGATGGATATGTATTCAATGAACATGATTGTACAAGAATAGAAGAATTTTGAAAGAAGAGGAAAAATATGAGCAAGAGAAGTAGGTTGAACTGAATGAGAGAGAAGAAGATTCTTCGATGATGTCCCCTAGACACCTAGATATGTACAAAAGAATCATTCAAAACTTCAGATTATTTGAGATAAGATAAAAGGTGTGTTAACTAGAAGCAAAGTTGCTACTGAAGTGAATTTATGTTTACTTGTTAAGATAGAACAAAATATAGTAAGTGAAGTCTATAAAGATGAACATTAGAAGGAAGTAATGAAAGAAATTTTGTAGATTCAGAAAAATCAGACTTGGGAATTGGTCCCAATATTGATAGATAAAAATATCATTGGATCAAATGGGTGTTCAAGAATAAGTTCAATAAGAATAGTGAAGTGGTTAGAAACAAAGTGAGGCTTGTGTAAAGGTTACTCACAAGTAGAAGGCATAGATTTTCAGGAAAAAATTTCTCCAGTAGCAAGATTCCAAGCTATAACGATTTTCTTATCACTTGTTGCTTATAAAGACTTTAAGTTCTATTAAATGGATGCCAAGTCAACATTTTTGAATGGTGAACTAGAAGAAGTCTATATGGAACAACTAGAAGGATTTCAATTGATAGATCAATCAGATATGGTGTTCAGATTGAAGAAAGCTTTATATGGGTTGAATCAAGCTCCTAGAGATTGGTATGCAAGGTTAGATAAATACTTGATTCAACAAATATTTAATAAAGGTGTTATAGATAGTAATTTGTACTTCAATATTGAAAATGACAAAATATTTATAGTAGTTGTGTATGTTGATATTATCTTTGAAGGAAATTAAATATGTCCAAGATGTTTGTAGAAGAGATGCAAAAATGATTTGAAATGTCTATGTTTGGGGAGTTGAATTTCTTTCTTGGGCTACAGATTAATCAAATAGAGAAAGGAATTTTCATATAATAGTCTCATAATGTGATAGAGATGTTGAAAAAGTTTGGGATGGATGGTTCCAAACTAGTAAGTACTCCTACGCTGATAGGTTGCAAATTAGGTAAAGATGATAATTCACCTATTAGATCTTTTAAATACCAACCAGATCTTCAATGCAACCTATAGATTTTCCAATTCTAATGATCAACAACCTAGAAGGGGTTGGCCAACGAATGAAAGAAAGAAATTAAACTTTCCTCCTACACTTTGGGTTTTTCAAGACCTGAGAGGGTGATCACACAATGCACTTATAATATTTCTTCATAAGACACAAACATACATTGTATTTTAAGTAGAAACATTCTCACATCTATGACTTGACAAGTGACAATTTGCAAAGAATTGGAAAACCCTTAGGCCTTTACAAATTAGAGTAGAGAATGAGAAATTCAGGAAAAAACCATAACAACCATCATCATTATGAAAGTAAATTGAATTAAATGAATTTTTCTTTGATATGATTTAGCTAACCAGATATGTTTGAAATTTTCCTAACATATAGAACAGTGCATTATCCTAATGTGGTGGGGTCAAATTCACATGTTGTAATGCAATGAAAAAGGCATCTCACATTTGTAGAATATTATGGATTTGAATTAAAAATTCATTACTTGAACGTCACATACAAAGAATACTTGGAGATCCTATGAATTGACACAAAAAATAACGACTCCATTTAAGTATTTAAATCTACTACTTGAATTGAAGCATAAATTCAAATACACATCCAACCACATTAATTAGAGACCAATAAAATAATCCCTTATCATTTCATTGATAATTCATGAATAAACCATAGGAGACAAAATATATGCAATTTTCCATTATTGATATTCAAATGCTACAACTATTGCAAAACATTTGAGCTGGTTGTAAAAGGAAACCCATAACCTAAGACTTTGTGAGAAATTCTATATCCATTGTATGCTTTATTACACTTTATCAAGATACATGCTAAACTACTTAAGATCATCCAAAAAATTTCAAAGACCCCTGTACAATAGCCTTGAATTCCATTTTATAAGATCAAGGGAGCAAAAAACTATCAGGCTATTGGCTAATTACATTTCATTTCAATTTGTATTTCAAAGATATTTCACAGCATTTCAACCCCCAGGCTATTATATTTACACTTTAAAGAAATGGGGGAAAATACAAAAGGACAAAATTTATAGAATCTTATGGAATTCATATCCTCTTTGCTCAAGAATTCCACATCATCACCCATTCGAGAAAAGGAACAAAGAATAAAAGCAGAAAGAGAGGATTGGCTAGATTACCACGTGCACTTTCAAATTTGATAAGATATAGATTTTCCCAATATAGTTGTTTTGAAGGCTAGACCTGTACTATACTAGACCATGTTCTATATCTATCTTACCATCTTCATGGCTTATTCAACATACTTTTCTAGCCAATTCTTATACTCATCTTTTGTAGGCCAGTTGATATGTGATAACTTATGTAACTTTGGATTGTATGCATGAAATCTTGCATTAATTACTACTCTAGCCTCTTTCACAAAGGTTTCCATGTCAACTTTAATTATGATAAATTTATCAATTATACCATTCAACATATTTAAATCTAACTTGTTATCAGTATATGTTATCTATGGACCTATAGCAGTTTGGTGCCTGAAGAATATCTCCATAGTTCATACTCTTTGAGTGTTCCATCTTCATTAAGGATCTTGTGCATACCACATTCTTCCATATCCCTAAAGGCCTTGATTTTACCTTTTATCTTCCCACCAATTCGTTCATGGGAGACTATGACCTCACCAATAATTTCAATTCCCCTTATGATATCTTGAAGATTTGTTGGGGCTTTAGGGTCATCGTTTGTATTTTCTTGAATCTCCCTTAAACTATTCAATCTATTACTCCACCTATTCCAAGTGCTCTAGAAATTTTCTTGAACATGGTGGAACCTCTAAAATTCCTCATGTATTCCTTTATAGGTTGACCATGTGGCTTCTGATTTAAGGGATTCCCAAGTTAATCTATGGCCTATGATTTCATTAGCCATATGCTTTGTAACCTTGTTCATATTCTCCTAGAGAATATTCCTCTTAGACTTGGCTATTTGGATTTCAACCTTCAAGGTAGTAATTCTTGATTTCAAATTTCCCTTTTCCTGTGATGAGGTACTAGATGGGGATGTAGACAAGGTCTTTTGACCCATACTAACCACAATAGCCTTCAACTTATTATATTCCTCAACAAGTTTGTTATGCTTTTCCAACAATTTCATATACCTAGACTGAGAAATCTCTATAGTGTCTACACTCATCATAGTTGTATGCATTGTCAACCTTGAAACCTATGGAGTTGCCATCTTTGAAGCCTTTCTTATTATCAAGTCTCCTTAGAGACCAGTCGTTGCTCTACTGAGTCTACACATTCTTGAATCTGGTGCCAATGACCAAATGGGTAATGCATGTAGACTAGGGCTAAACCCTAAACCAGAAGTACTCTCATCAAAATTTTCATCTAACACCATAGCATTTGGGTCATTCTTGATTGCATCTACATAAATTATTTATTATAAGCTCCATCTTGACATCACCATAATTCCACTGTCCATGACCAATCTTCTAGTTCCATGGGATTCATTTTCTCAATTTCCTGAATGATCTCTTCTTCAGTCTTCTTTCTAACCTCTTTCTACTTACAACAATCCAATCCTTCATGATCCTTTTGTATCCTCTCATTTATTTGCTCAACTTTTAGCAATGTATTCCTTGAATTCTCTTCTTGTCACAAAAGAGTCATCTAGAAACTTAGCACAAGCTAGTACCCTTGCATCATTATCCTTACTTTCCCATGGTACTATCCTATCATTTGGAATGAAAGGTTCCATTACATCCCCAACATCAGGGTGTGAAAATTTAGTCTCCTCTCTTTTCTCAATAGGCCCTAATTTAGTGGATGGTTGTTGCACATTTTCCTCAATGACCTGTACTTCATTAGCATTTATAGAGGGAAATTCCATAATAGGAACATCTTCCACTTCCATTGACTATTTTTGTACTTCCAATGCTATAGGTTCCTTTGGTTGGCCACCAGTTTTTAACAAATGCTCCTCTCAAGCCCATTGAGCTAATTCCTCTACTTGTTGCACCTTCTCAAGAAAAGTACCATCATTGGAATCATTAATGAGAAATTCTATCCTTTTATATTTGTTAGTGAGGTGTTTTTAGGGGCTTTCATAATAGGAATTTTGAGTAGAACCCCTATGCTCAACTTCAACAATTTTCAGCCATATCTTTTCTCTATCCTTAATAGTGGCAAGTGTTGGAAGATTCCTTATCACATCTTCCCTGAAGAAAAAGGCATGGGGTTTATATCTAGAGATTCTTTTCTTGAAATTTTCTCTATTGATGTGTCCTAGATCAAACTTTCTAGTAGATCATAATATCATTCTTAGATTACTAATTATTACACCAAACACCTCATATGATTCCCTTTCCAATACAACAAAATAATCAAAATAGAAATTTGATGCAATGATGGAGGCCATTCTAAAAAACCTAAAGTTCTCTACATAAAAATGATCCATTTGCCACATTATCTTAGTGAAATCCTATTAGAAAAAAAACATAGGTAGTATATGTGGTTCCAATAGAGTCCCATAACATCTAATGACTATGCAATCCTCATGCAAATACCAATCTCCTAAATTCAACTCATAATCTGGGTCATCACCATATTATTTTGTAGTTAACAATGCTTGAATCGTTATAGATATCCTCTCAATAGGTGCAACACCCATTTGTCCCAAAATGGTGTGTTTTATGATGTTATAGAATCCAACATAATTTGAGTTAGGGAAATGTAAGTCCAAAATATGTGTCCACATTTGGATAGGAAATGTATTATTCCTTTCATCCACTTTTCCTAGTCTCATGGCCTTTCCAAATACTTCCCTTCCCTGATATAAAATCATATGCATCAACAGTGAGTAATGTTTGAACATCAATGGTGTTCTCCTTTCTTTCAACTTCACCAAGTCATAATGTAATTATTCTACAACTATGCTAGCATAGTCAAACCATGTGTTCTTTTTTCTATGTTGAATATCTAATATTATAAATAGTAGTGGTGATGTTATCCTTCCATAAAATTTGACTCTAAGCACCTAAAATAACATGTAATATGTATATTTGAAATAGTATGTGAACTCACAATCCAGTGGTTCAACCTCTTTAAGTGCAAACAAAGAACTCCTCTCCCATTTATGTCATGAAATTTCACTTCTTTGGAGCCCTACCTTTTATTTAACATATTCCTTTTGAAATTTTTAAAAATTAATCTTTTCACTAGCATTAGGCTTCATTCTGAAAACTTCCACAACTTTTCTTACCTTTATCTCCAAGATGCTCTTACCCTTAGTGTCTGTGATTATTCTATTCACATCATCATTCTTGTCTATAAGTTGCAACATTAGTTCTACCTCCACAAAGACATTAGGGACAACCAATTTCCCTAAATCATAATCCCAAACATTTTTACCAAGAAGTTGAGCATCTCTTCTTGTGAAAGCATACAAAAATAACTCCCATCAAGACTCTGGAACAACAATGTGATCAATTCTAGCTGCAAGGTCCTTGAAATTGGTGGTTCTTATTCCTTCCCTTGTAGCCTTCCTACTACTTGCATTGGTGTCTCATGGTTGGAATTTATCCATCAAGCAAGTGTAGTCCTTCATTTTCCCCTTTTCCCTCTCTATTACTTCAAATGTTTGGGGTGGGTCATGGGAGACCTTCTGATTTTCCTTCTTGGGTATAGGCTTTGAAGACAACAACTCACCAGGTTGACTCATATTGGCTTCTTTAGGGTTTCTATTTACTTGGGAATTGGATTAGGTTTATGATTTTTACCCTATTCTTAGAAACTTAAACTCAAGTTCAAATATGATTCTACCTAATTAGGAAACTATACTTAATCAAAAGAAGCTAGAAACCCTAATTAATCCTTAAGAGAAATTCAAAATTTTTGGTTCAGTACACCAGTCCTTGCAAAGTAACAAAATAAACTAGTGGGATTTTTATGGTGACTTACTTGGGAACAACCCCTTTGCAACTTTCTCTAGCTTTGGCTCTAGTTTTTCCAAGCTCTTCCTCGATTCCTCAAATGTTCAAATGAGAGGAAAATACAAATTTTAAGCCCTTTCCTATGAATTCAGCCAAGTACACACCATTAATGGCACAAGAAGGTTTTCTTGAGTGAATAAATACTTCCTCAATTGCACATTCCCATTTTAATTTGAACTATCGATGCACACATATGAAAATTCCATCCAACGACTCATGTTATTTCCTACTCTCTAAGGGGCCCTACCTATGATTTGATATGTACTTTGATAAGCTAAAAATATTCCATGTGTATCTCTCCACATTCCATGAGCATCGCTCATCGCATCTCCCTATTTTTTGTATTGAGATCTCATCAAGTGATGGCTTAGAAGCCAATAATGAGATATCAACCATCGATTCTATTGAGGGAATATCATAACCGAAGGTTTGAATACCATCGCTCATCACATCTTCACTCTTCATCAAACAATATTAACCCATGTTAGACCAAAGCCACATCATGGGAAGACACTCCACTCCATTAGTGGTCATGGGTTCTCTTTTGAGTGGCATGATGTAATTGGTGATAGTGCAAAGGCTAGTGATGGGTTAAGACTTTAACCATATCACTCATCACATGTCACTTTCCCCTTACAACAATGAAACATGTGATGGGTGATGAACCAAGTGCTAAAGGATAGAAATTATATTTCTCATCACATGATGAAGGAAAAATTACATGAAGTAGCATGTGATGGCTTAGTAGCGAGTGATAGGAAGCAAAAAATAAACTTAAGTAACACTAAAAGGGACGTGTGTAAAAGTTATTCATAAGAGAGGGGCATGCTAGGCTCGATGGTAACCAAGGTGTTGGGGCCAATTAAATAATGATAATAAATACCATAGGAAGGCATGTGAGTGATTGGTAAACTAGTTTAGCCGATCAACATGAGAACATAAGCTGAAGGATAACCAAAGGTGGTAAAATACATAAGATTCTTAAAACCCTAGACCCTAATGGTAAAGGATATGAATGACCAGTGATATGACCGTTAAACCAATGGAACCATGAAAAATTTTAGGGTTCCACTATCACCTAAGGTTGATCAAAGCAAGTATAGATCTATGATTGGTGGACTACTATATTTAACTACTACTAGAGTAGATATCATTCATTCCATCTATCTTGTGGCTATATTTCAAGAAGATACTAAGGAAAAACATGTTGCTGCAATTAAAATAATATTGTGATATTTGAATGGCACTCCATATTATGGATTATGTTATCCTAAATATATTGAATTTACACTTAGTGCCTATACAAATGTAAATTGGGCTAGATGTGTAGATGATAGAAAGAGTACAAGTGGTGGTGAATTATTTCTTGGATGCATATTGGTGGCATGGTTGAGTAAAAATAAATATTCAGTCTTCTTTTCTACAATTGAAGTTGAGTATATTGTTGTTGCATCTTGTTGTACACAATTTCTATGGATGAAACAAACATTGACAGATATTGCAGTGCTATATGATGATCCCATTTCCATTTCCTATGATAATACAATTGCAATTAACATTTATAATAATCCGATAATTCACTCAAGGATGAAGCATATATCTATCACATATCATTTCCTGAGAGATAAAGTCATGGAAAATGAAGTAAAGCTTGAGTATGTTTCAACAAAGGATCATATTTCTAATATTTTCATGAAGGATCTTCGTAAAGATACTTTTGAGTATATCTCAGAGAATTTAGGGGTTATTTCTTATCATTTCTTAAACTAGATTTATATGGAGATACACCACTTTGTTTGATCTATGGATCTATATTTCTTCTCAACTGATGTTTTGGTCACCACCTCTTAGGGGGAGTAGGTAGTATCAGGTCTATTCATTATGTGTATGTTGTTTGTCATGTCAAAGGAGAGATCAATGGAAAGTATTATTTTTCATTTTCCATTAATGTCAAAGTTGGAGGAGAAGAGAAGAATAATGTGAAAAAAAATGAAAGAAAGGAAAAAGGAGAGAAGAAGCATATAAGAGATCATCATTTAAAGGCGAGGAAACAAAAAATGTATTTAGAGATAGCATGTTGTCTTTAATGGTTTTTCACATCATGTGTTGCCATCAAGGGAAAAGGGGGAGATTGTTGTAAGAATTAAAGTGTTGTGGAAAGATTGAAGGTGTTGTCATCGATGTCAACTAGTCAACTGGTTATTGTTGATGGTTTTTTCTGTACAACTCAGACAAAATATAATAGCCTATGTCTCTTGAAAGGTAAATATCTATTAGCAAGCCTCAAGAGATAACCCCAAGGTCTCTAATGTTAGGTATTTACAATGCATAAACAACTCAGTGATAAATGGGAAAATGTTGGTAATCACAAAGGTACCTTACTACAAGCAAATATTGAATCCTTAAATTTATTAGATCTAGTAATAAGGTGATACTTCAAATCCTAAATTTAACCCAAATGATAAAAGAAATATCAAAAGACAAAGGTTTCAAGAAACTTCTAAATTTAACACTTGAAATGGACCAATCCCTCATAAATTGATTCCTACTTGACCCAAATGAATCTGCAGTCTTACAGAAATAGTGCAATCTTCTAAGGAATTAATGATTTTCAGATCATGAATATTAATTCAAAACAACCTTACCACAATTTCAATGAACCAACATACATAACTGAACTAAGCACAATGAATATAAAAGTCTAGGCTAACTTTTCAAAGCAACCAATGATTAGCTAGCTACAAAAAGTATGTACTACATATTGCTATAAACACTTCAAGCATCAAACCATAAACATCATCAAATCATCTAACATTAACCTAGCATATATCAAATAAACTTAAGCAATTTCAAAAGACAAAATCTTAGGAACCATGCTTGATAAAATTCAACACAAGAAAGGCACCAAATCACAATGTCTTTACTTCCATTAAATCACCTAAAGAAGCAACAATTCTACTCTTTTGTTACAACACTTGCTTGAAAATCATAATAACTCCTAACTCTAACTCTTGCTATACTGCTTAATTTTCTCCAATATAAAAAACTATCTAGCCCTTACAAATGAGGCAGAATGCCATATTTATAGAAACCTCCAAGATATGTTGGCCTAATTAGGCTTTACAATAATAAATGGCCACAAAAAAAATCATCCAAGAGGAATTCAACATAAAGTAAAATATGTATTAAATGCATCAACTCCATCCAGGTCGGCCTAGGATCTCCAACATAGCCTGGTCCAATGCATGTGAAGGAGGAGAGAAATAATGGGGAAGCACAAATTTCAATGTAGCATTGCATTAACTACTTCCCCCTTATCCTTACTATGTTCCATCCCATCTTGCACCATCAAAAATATCATGTCCAAGTTGGCCACTTGTGGCATAGCTAAGGTCTTAATTCTCCCTTCAATATACTTAATATCTTCTCTTGACTATTTTACCATTTTATCCCAATCTACCTTACTAGTTTGATATTTATTGATTACTACAATATAGGTAATTGTATTGTCCAACTAATGTTCAATGACATGGCCTTAATGGACTGGAGAATACACATCTTTCCACCATTTCATCAACTTCTCCAAGGTAAGATGTTTTAGCACAAATCTCTTTCTTCCTGTCATAACTTCAAAGTAAGAAATGCACATTTTGTAGATTTGAGTCAAGGTGTCCTCAATCTATTTCCCCTATTTATACACCTTCTTTAAAACCTTTTTTCTTATTTTCAAATCTTCAAACCACTCCCAAGGTTTTGCAGCTCTGGATGAAGGAAGAATTCCATCACTTACCAATTTATCTTTAGTATATTCCATGATGGCCTTATGATGCAGAGCAGGATGGAGGAACAATCAACCAAGCTTTGAAAACCAAACACCAACACAAAATCAAATAACTAGCACAACTTCCATAGGGTCAACTCTATGGCTTTCCAATTCACAACTAAGCAACTGAAAGACCAATTCCTCAAAGAAAACTGTAAGAACACCCACTGATCATCCATATAGCATCCATATTCCATCAAAAATACATTTCCAAGCTTACAAGTAAGATTAATTTGTCAAAACATAGAAAAACATTAAGTCACCATATCCAAGGGCTAGTAGAATTAGCCCACTTTTACAAAGAAGGTACACTTTAAACTCCACCAAACCTTATGAAACCTTGGGGCAGCAATTAAAATGCCCAAAAACTATTAAATCCACCACTAGTTTCCAGAAATCACTCTTACAACATGGCAAAACCAAAAACCCTCATTTTTCAGCACGTTTCCTAGGGGTTCATTGAAAAGGTATACTCCAGGCTTCTAAAACTCTTACCAACTGTTCAAACACCTTCCAATACAATTAAAAATTCTCCAGAAACTCACCCACATCCTCTACCAATGCTGCACCATCATATTCCTTCTTTGAGCCATCATCTTGCAATGGAAATTCACACTTTTCCACCTAGGGCATCACACCTTGACACTCAAATGAACACACCTGCATAAATTAGAACCATACACACCTAAGAATACATATTTTGGTCCATTCCACCAAGATACATCAACTACAGAAGGTGGAATGGACCTTTTTTCACATTTTAGGTGCCCTCAAAAACCTTATACAAAAGATACACAGGCAATTTTAGTAAAACGTTTGTAAAATGTGCAAAACTCAATATTTTTCACTCAAACCAGAAGCATTGGAAAGATAATTCATTTATATATTCACCCATATAATAAATTTTCAAAAGGAATTCCGTACAATTCCGTACCAGTCCTGAAAACAGTGAAAAATATGCAAAATCTAGAAAACACAATTGTTCTTTTATTGAAATTTCTCTCCAGATGCCTCCAACCTTCATTAAAAACATGGATAAATTTTTTTAAAGACATATTGAACCTTCCAAACCTAGAATAACTGACTTTTCAACTTCATTTTCACTAAATAACCTTTAAACTCTCTAATTTGCACTTTTCAACATTTTTGCCTTGACAACTTTTACACATTTTGTATTTTTTATATTTTTTTGACTCAAATGACCCCAAAACAACTTGAATACATTTATATAGTTTAAATAAACCTTATTAAACATAAAATGACACAAAACCACCTAAAACCTAACATTTGACTTTCTTTGTAAAATTCAAGCTTGGTGCTCCTGCACCACCTTAGTCTTTTGCAATAGGAGATCCACATAATCTTTATCCCAAGCTAAGAAATTCCTTAACAAATTGATTGATTTAATTGCATCTCCTCTAGTTGAAAGGATTTTTTTGATAGCATCATCTCCGTTAGTTTGCACGTGCCTTGTAACCAATTGATTGTAGCATGCATGGTGGTTTTCATTCTCTCCATCTCAGATATTGTTTCTTGTGGTAGGAAGCTTGCAGCAGATGATCAAGAGCTGATGGATTGCAAGGGTTTCATCAAATATTGCAAATATCTCTCAAGTTTATCATTTTCCTTCTTCAATTCTTGATTATTCTATACTTCTTTCCTCAATCTTCCAAAGATGCTTGCACTAGAACATTAATATTATTCAATCTATTGTTCCATGGAAGTAAGCCCTAAGTTGATAGTTTACTGATTGTAGTCACTTCCACTTACATCATCCCTATTCTTATTAGGATTAGGAGTAGCAATGTGAACCACCTTATTATCTTCCTCATATCTCTCAATCTTAGAGATGACCCTTAATTTCTTCTCTGCTTTACTCTTTTATATTTTCCAATAATTCATCCCAATTGGGAGGGGTATCATCTACAACAATTTGTTTACTCTTTAATTCCTTTTCCATCCAACTTGGAATAGTAGAATATAAGTGTACATTGCTCTGTCCAATTTCATCTTGTTGATCCCTAGGTATATCTCTGCTAAATTCTTGTTTCTTAGAAATCCCCTCAACTTTATCTTCCTTTTCTTTATCATGCTCTTCTTCTCCATGTACCAATGATGGAGTCCTAACTAGAATTTCCTCTCTATGAGGAGGTATATCTTCTTCACTTCTTATAGGTGAATCTTCATAAGTTACTAGGGGAGACTGTAACACCTTCTCTATTTCTGCCTCAACACTATAGAGATAACCTTCTTGAAACTATTCTCCTTCTCGATCTTGATGACTCTCTACCTCTTTAGATTCACCTAGTTCACTTGGTGCACTGTGAGCTTCATGGGAAGGAGGAATATTATCATGTTGTTCTATAATAGGAGTAACTGAAGGAACATCCTTCGTTAACACACCATCATTGGGAGAAGGAGTTCTTGATCTTCTTGTATATACATGTGTTCTTTCACTTGAGCTCTCCACATTTATTACTGGTGTGCTAAATTCATCCCTTGCCTTAGAGGCTTCCTTCTCCTTCTATTTCAATCTCACTATTCTTCTTCTCTTTGTCACATAAACACTAGCATCTTTGTACTTGAAATGTGTTTCCTTTTATTTTCAATAGGCTTTCTTTGGTTTTCTACCTCCTACACTTCCTCTGTTTGAAAATATTTGATTTTTATCTTAAAAGGAGATCTCACTTTTCCCTTACCCTTAGGATCCCACTAAGTTGACTCCTTAAAAGTGGAATGAGACTCCAAGTCTCCCATTAGATCATAGGTGCATTGCACACCATTACTTTCTAGTTCCCAAATCTTATGCTTGAGCCATAACTTTGTATAATTAATTATTGGAGTGATAATTTGTTCTAACTCTATTTTTTCTTCCTCCAACTAGTCTATTTCTCCCACTGGTTTATCCTTCATATCCTCATAATTATGGGCTTGAATCAAATATCCATCATCTTCAACTTGATTTGGAATGGACTTCACATTATCTAGCCAGACTAAGTTCACTGGTAACCTAGAAAACTTCTTCCTTCTAATCTCAAATTCATCACTGCAATTGGCCCAATAGCCTCTATATCATCCTTATGACTATATTCCCTATTGGCCTTCTTTTGTGCTTCGCTAGTCCTATCAAATATAGATCTCTTGGAATGAAAAGATAAACTAAGAGTACTCATTTCTTCCTCAAAATCATAGGCCAAATTAATATAAGGGTATGCCTCACTACTGCCTATTCGTAGGGGAAAATCACTACCAAATCTAGTCTTATGTTTATCCTTTTTCACAAGTGCATCGGAATCACATATTTATCTTGTGACCTCCAAAACTATAATGTGATTTGTGGGATACCTAGGAAGTATGTATGGAGCCCTCTAAAAAACCATCTATCCTTATATATGAAAAGGTGGGAAACAGTATAAACCAAGTTGCATAGTTTTTGATTAACTCCTTGGCATTATCAGATATTCTTACATGCTATGCACCTTAGAACAACTTAGTGATGTACATGGTGAATGCATCATTCACCCTCCTAAGCTTGAGTTACCTAGGTGTAGTGGTGGATAAACCTCATAAATTACATCCTTCCCAAACACATCCCTTGTACTTAGTCCTTTGTAGTGATGGAATCTTGTAAGTGCATAAACCAAGTAGGAGGTCATTGTGAAGGTTTTCATCTATAGGAAATTACACATCTATTCATGAATCATGGAACTTATAATTCCTACCCAATGGTAATCAACATTTTTTTCCATCCTCACAATGACATGGAACATCCAATTTTCAAACACTCCTACACTCTTCAATCTCACCACCCTACTGAGAAGGGTGATAACATCATAGTACTCCTTAAATTTTTCTCTGAATAGCTAATTGGGTAGCTTGGAAAAGTGGGATTTAGGTTTCTCTAGCTAGGAATTGATGAATTGTTGGTATCTTCCTCATAGAACTTCCTTACCACATCCATATCAAAACCTACCACATGAAATATATCGAGCATGTCAAAGGTCTGGGTTATAGACATAGGATTAAGATTGGCCACAATTCCTCCTTAAGGATCAACTATCCTTTGTGTACCCCTATCATAGTGTCTAGCACATTCGAGGACCAACTCATAATAGTGCATTGTAGGAGGGAATCTAGCTACATGTGCCAACCATAATTCCAATATCCTTCTGGCTAGAAAAGGGAGATTTTGTGCTGCCATCCTTGTCTTGAGTTATTCATAATCCCACAATCCAACATTTGTATCAGTTACATCTGACCAGATAGAAGTCAGCTTGCTCTCAGGTATTCTACTCTTGATATCCATTTTGATTCTTTTTTCCTCAGAAACAAAGGACCCTTCAACACTTGGATCCATCACTCTACCTTTAGTCCTACTAGCAATAACCTAACTTGATTCAACTTGCATTCAATAGAGAAACCATAATAAAGATCACATGAAATCCAAAACAATCAATCACAAATGATATATTCATCTCAAAGTTCAGGTTTTCAATCGCCCCATGGAAGTCAAGCTAGAGAGGAATTTCAAAAATTTCCCAGTCAGATGGATTTCAGTGAAATAAACACAAAAGGACTCTAATAATCATTTAATCAACTATCATTAACTAAGAAGCAACATGGAACATCTTTAAATAACTCAAATTTATCATACAATGTGTAATCACTAGCTAAGAAACCATACTACCTCTCAGTTCTTCATTTTCAACAAAGTTTAAGAGAATTTTTCCTAGGACAAAAATCCGTGAAAATAACAATAGTCTATGAATTTTAGGAGAATTAAGGGACAAAGGAAATTTTGGTAAAATAATGAGGGAACAAAAATCTATCAAGTAGGCATGATTCTAGGTTATTATACATCTTCGGGAAAATGAAGAGAAAACAAAAAATCAGGGAATTCCAGTAGTTAAGGAATTATGTGAAGACCTTGATATTCTAAGTGTCAATGTCTCTTCACAACTTCACTCAAATTGATTGAAAAATCACAAATTTGAGGACCTTGAGCTTGACTCTAGCTTGATTTGAACCTCCTATAGATCATCTTTAAATTTGAGACTTATCTTGAAGTAAATCGATAGGAATTTGTGATGCCCTAAACCCAAAACCCTAAAATTTTTCCATGAACACAAGACAAGCTTGGGCTCATCTTACTCATTTTTCTAGATTTTCAAAAAACTCGTAATTGCCTACATAAGCAAGCTACCTCATAATGAAACCAAAAAACAAGCTCACAAACTCACTTGGGATTGTCAATCTAATAAAATCGAATAACCCTAGCTTCAAGATGTTCAATGCCCAAACATGCAAAAATTTGGACTCCAAGAAAACTCAAGACACTAAATAATCATTCACATTAATAAATCAAAAGAAATGCAATGAATACATACCATTGATGAATTGAAACTTGATTAGAGCAGTGGCAAATAATAATCTTTAGCATCCTAGCAAACAACAACAATTATGACGACACCTAGGAAAATCACAACCAAATCCAAGAATCGAAAAATACAACATGCCAAGTCCTTCCAAGCACTCAAGATCAAGAAATTTAGATTAATAGAAAGAAAATGATAAGACTTAATGGCACAAAAACTCCACAAAATCAATTAAATACATGCCACATAAGTTGTAACATCGAGCATTAATGCAATCGACAAGACAACCCCGACAAAACCTGAGAATTTGATAGGACAATGGATGTTCAGAGAAATCCGACCAACATGAAATTCCATGAGATCCTAGAAATTATGAACCATAGTGTAAAGTAGCTACCATCAGGTTTTCAAAGTATCTGAGGAATTCCACCAAGAGAGGATTTTCTTGAGAACAATGAAAAATGCAAAATGAGTCTAAAACTTAATATTTTCAATGTACTTCCTCAAATGGAGAGATTAGTATGATTATAATAATCATCAATGCACATGCTAGGATAGCCAAATCCTCAAAACCAAAGGTCCAATACACCAAAAATGAAAGAAAAAGAGGGTCCCTACTTTCGGCACGACATGTGTGCAAAAAACTGCACAACAAATGATGACTCCTACTGGGGAAATGCTCTAGAGAATTTCAATGACAAACTAGAATCAAGAACCCAAAATCTTTGGTTTCAATCCTTGCATTAGGTCATCAATTTGGTAGAGTTCCAAAATTTAGAGGCAAGCAAACCATTCTTGTACTAGGGTCAAAGTGTGTGCATATGTGTTCATTCCAGTTTTCCTTGGTTGCAATGAGGATCAAATTTGGTTTGACTAGGCTACATAAGGATTCTAACTCCAAAAGAAACTTGGATAGAGCCTCGCTACTAGTTAGGCATCCATAGCCTCGATGAGGTTATCACTATGATTCCCCCCAAATAGAGCTCTACTACCAGCTAGGCATCCATAGCCCCAATAGAGATACTTAGATACTCCTGATAAGTTGAGTTCATTCTTTTGATGTTCAATATATATATATATATATATATATATATATATATATATATATATATATATATATATATATATCTCTTTTCTTTCCACATTTTATTTCAACCTATGAACAATGAAGTTCACACTGGAGAACTACAGTGGCACTAAAGCAAAATATAGGATTTTTCACTTGAGCATAAGGACCCCTTACATCCTTGGAATTTTAAAAATTTGTGTAAAATGTAAGACCCAGATACATTCTAGATTTAAATCAATCCCCTAGCTTATCCACTCAAAACACTTAAGACAAATGACACTAAATAGAGGAATTTCACCAATTGGCTCATAAAAAAAGATTAAATTTTGTAAAAGAATATTCATAATAGTCCTAGATAGTAATATGATTTCCATGTAGGTGTAACACACCCAAAAGAAAACAAGAAAACCCCCAAAGCAAGAGCAGAGAAAGAAAAAAAAAACCAAAAAAAAACTAAAACCAACCAAAACAAAAACAAACCAAAAGCAAAGAAAAAAAGGAAACCTAATCTAGCCAGACCAAAGCAAAGCAAACCAAATAGAAAAGAAACCTATTATAAATATGTACAAAGAAAGAGTTGTAAACAACTCAAGATTGGAAGTAATGCTTCAAGTACTGCCCATTGAAAGGCAGTGGGATATCTTCCCCAGTGAGGGTTTTCAAGTGAAAAACATTATCTCCTAGGATATATGAAATCTAGTAAGGGCCAAGCCAAAGTTTGTTAAATTTAGCATGTTCCTCTTTTCAGTCATGTGCTTTATCCTAGTAGAAAACCAAGTCAGAGATCATAAATGATTTTACCTTGTCTCTCCTATCAAACCATATTTTAACTACACCATGATACTTGGAAAAGCTTTCTAAGACTTCATCTCTTCTTTATTCAAGGTACAACAACTCTACCAGGCGGGCCTCACACTTGTTCTTTTCATCATAATAACTTTAATGAAATGCAAAGTGGGGATCCTTAATTGAATAGGAAATACAGTTTCCAAGCCATACACAAGGTGGTAAGGATAGGTCCCTAAGGAAGTCTTTTGTCTTGTACAATCTACCCATATAGTGAATCTAAGTTGAGTGTGCCAGTCCTTGGGATTCTTCTCTAATAATTTATGGATGACTATTAAGAGGTTTTTGTTGGAAGAATCAACCAAATTTTTATCTCATGGATAATAATTGGATGCAAAATTTATTAGAATTCCATGATCAAAGGCCCAATTAGAAAACTTCAATGATGCAAATGCAAGACCATTATCACAAACTAAAGACAAAGGACATCCAAAGTGATTAATAGTACCTAATTCAATGAAATTGATTACCACTTCAGAAGTGCATTGCTCGCATGCAAGAGCCTCATTCCATCATGTGAAATAATCAATAATAGTGAGAATATACCTGTCGCCTATAGAAGAAATTGGATTAATTAGACCTATGAAGTCCATTCCCCACTATGCAAAAGGTTTTACCTCAAAGACCAGTTGAAGTGGAAGAGCTGCATGCTTCTCCCTAGTTGTTGCAGTTTGACACACATGGAAAGTTTTGACATGGTTGTGTGTTTCCTTGAACAATGTAGGCCAATAATAGCTAGCCCTTAGAATTAGGTTTACAGTGGAAGGAGAAAATCCATGGCTAGTACCATATCTATGATGAATTTTTCCATAACCCTTTCTGCTTCCTGTTGCCCCAAACACCTTAAATATACACCTTCATGGTTCCTTTTGTATAAGATAGCTCCCTTTAGCATAAAATTGTCACTCTTCAAGAACAATTCCCTTCTCTGTAGTGAATTAACATGGTTATAAAACTATTGAGTTAAGAGATAGTGAATGATATCATCATACCAACGCCCTGGAGAAACATCCCCAAGGTTGTAATGCTGGGTTGCAAGGTCAGGGCCCATTTCTGCCATTGTTCTTGTAAGCCCTTTCCCTCTTACCAATTTCATGGGTTGAATCTTAATATCATATTCCTACAACATGGTCACCCACTTTTCTCAACATTCTTCCATCTCATTTTGCATCAACAACAGCTTGATTGCAGGATCAAGAACTATTGCAAAGATCCTATTCCTGAGAATATAGTGCCTGAATTTATTCAAAGCTCTAACCAAGGCATAGGATTGTTTCTCCACACTTGGATACCTTAATTCTACATCTTTCAATGGTAAACTCATAAATTCTATGGGGTGTTCATTTCCTTGATCAAACTTTTGGGTCAACATGCCAACATAGGAGTGATCAAAAGCAAATGAATATATGTAAAATGGCTTATCATAATTAGGTCTCACCAAAATTGGAGTTTCAACAATGGCCCTTTTTATTTTTGCAAATTCTTCTTTAGCTTCTATACTCCATTCAACTTTATCTTCCTGCTTCAACATCACATTCAACAGCTTGACTATTTTTTCAAACCCTATGATAAACTTCCTCACAAAATTAATTTTTCCAAAGAATGACTTCATCTCATTCTTGTTGTTGGTGTAATTAATATTTAATTACAGATTTGCATAAGTTTACTTAGGCTTTATTTAATTCCTAAGTTATAGGTTTTATCATTATCTTATGGAGCTATCTTGTTGCTCAAGATAAGATTAGGTTTATGCATCTTTTCTTTTATAAAGCAAGTTATCTCTTGTATTATTTTGTACTTCAAATATATCAATTGTACATCTTTTGCAAATATCTCTTTTTTTTTTATTTTCTCTTCTGTGGAAGGTCTTTTTGGTTTGCAAATCTAATCTTGGTTTCTAACATGGTATCAAAGCCTTGATTTGTAGTCCCTTCTCAGATTTTTCAAAGGAATATAGTGCAGAGCTCGTTCAGGGTCCCTCGAGGGTTTCATTCCTCGAGAATATTTATGCAATTTCTTGGATCATATCGGGGTTTTCAGTTGGATTCAGAGCATTGGAAAAAGTTATAAATGACATTTATTTTATTCATTTTCATCACCGTTTGCCAGATCTATGAGGGTTTCAAGCTCAGTGATTTTTCTAATAGATCCATGGGTTGCCTAATTTTTGGAGCGCTTTGGGCCAAAACGGACCTCACCATTGGATTCACAGTGCCCAAAAACCCCCATTTTCATATAAAATTAGTCCGATTTGGACACAATCATCCAGAGAGGAAAAACATTTTTGCCCAAGGGCTGTATGACCCCCAAGCACAGCTTTCGAGGCTCATTTTTTTGAAAAATATTAAAAAAATCAAAATCTCGACAAAATTTTTGTACCACCCACTGTAATCGGCCTCTACTGCCACCACGCCACCCTCTGGCCGCTCCCACCAGCCGCGCCACCATCTCCACCACCATTCCACTGCTTACCCTCCAGGCTCCTTCTGTGCAGCACTGGTCACATTTGGAACCAGGAGCCCCAAGCTCCCAGTTCCCACCATTGTGTAGTGCTCACCCCAGTCATATTGGAGACCGTCGGCTCTGTTTTGCACAACAGCAATCCTTTGGAGGACCGAGGGCTCGGCCCAACCCCCTTCTATGCCCACCAACTCCTACGATGGTCACATGGGTGACTAGGAGCTTCAGCCTCAAAACCTATTGCCAGTTTCCTAGTCTTCCTAGGTGACCAGGGGCCATTTTCTTTTAGCCCCTAAGGGCTTCACATGGCCAAATGAGACATTTTTGGAGTAATTTCACAGAAATGGGCATAACTTTCTCATACCGTGTCATTTTTTTGCAAACGAGATATCTTCAAAAAGTTGTTTCGAAGCTCTACACAATGGTGTAGTTGTGATTTTTTGTTTTTTCATTTTTGATGTCTTTTTCGGCCTCAGAAGTCAGATGTTTCCATTTTCAATCTGTGACACATATCTTTTGACTCGCTTATCTATTTTTCATGATTTTTGTCGCATTGGAAAGTTGGTTTCATCCTCTGTGCAGATCTAAGGTCATTTATAGAATATGTATACCTTATTTTATGCATGCATTTTTTTGTTTCATGTGCTAGGTTTTCATTTTAACTTATGTTTTTGTGGTTTTGTAGTTTCTCCTTCTGCAATCATTGGGTATTGTAATAATGAATTGATAGAAAGTTCCATTAAGGGGGTTTCTTGCATCCATCTTTCATATTGATGACAACTCGCATGATTTTTTCTGGTTTGCTGTTATCTCCTTTTAGCTTCTTTCTTGCTTAGCTAGAAACATCATTGGTTTTCTTCGGTTCACACTTCACATTGGGATTTTATAGTTCTTGATCCGCATTGGTTCATATCTTTCTCTTTTGAAGGCCATGGTTTTATCATTAATGTTCTAGAATCTTGATGGTACTCGTCCTATGGGTAGTTTTTAGTTTCATTTTGGCATTGGCTTTGAGAGACACAACTTCTAGATTTTTCATCATTATGGGTCCTTTCATCCTTTCATCTATTGTTGCTTACAGATTCTAGGGTTGATCTAGTATGTGAGTTTCCAGTGTTCCTTGGCATCAGGTCTATTATTGCATTTGTGATTCTGATATGGTATTTTTCAAATAGAAGTATCTTTACTTGATTGTCAGATTTTGGGTTCTAGTGTTGCTTAATCAGAGTTCTTCCAGTGATTCTTCGCAACAGTTCATCTCTCTAAGCAGGCTTTTTCCCACTGGTTTTTCTCTCTTTACATTTGTACATGAGTACCTAATCAGGCCTTGTTGTCGAGACTCATATTTTCATAATAATCTGCTTCCCCCTAAGTTGCACCTATGGGGGGTGTTGGTGTAATTAATATTTAATTACACATTTGCATAAGTTTACATAGGCTTTATTTAATTCCTAAGTTATAGGTTTTATCCTTATCTTATCGAGCTATCTTGTTGCTCAAGATAAGATTAGGTTTATTCATCTTTTCTTTTATAAAGAAAATTATCTCTTGTATTATTTTGTACTTCGAATATATCAATTTGCACATCTTTTGCAAATCTTTTCTTTTTCTAATTTTCTCTTCTATGGAAGGTCTTTTCAGTTTGCAAATCTAATCTTGGTTCTAACACTTGCTAGCTGGTGATTGGATCTTAAGTATGGCTTCTACTTGTTTAGGGTCGATTACAATGCCCTTATCTGAGATAAAATGTCCCAACAATTTTCCCTTGGTAACTCCAAAGATGCACTTCTTTGGATTAAGAGATATGCCAAATTCTTTGCACCTCTAAAACACTCTGCATAAATTGGCTATGTGATCACCTCTCTTTTTAGAAAATACTGTCAAATCATCCATATACATAATTATGTATTTACTGATTATATCCTTAAAAGCAATGTCCATATCTCTCTAGAATGTGGCTCCTACATTGATCAAACTGAAAGTCATCCTCCTATAAGAGAAAGTACCCCACTTTGTGGTGAAAGAAGTTTTATACCTATCTTCATACTATACCATAACTTGATTATATCTAGAGTAGCCATCTAGGAGAGACATCGTTTGAGACCCATTGACAATGTGAAGTTCTTCATCCAACGAAGGTACTAGATAATTTTCCATTTCTAATGCTTTGTTAAGGTTCCTAAAATCCACACACAGTCTGATTTCACCATTATTCTTTCTCATAGGAACTAGGTTTGCAACCTAGGTTGTATTTCCAATTGGGAATATGATTCTAGCAGACATCTTTTGCACTTCCTTTTGAATTATGGGCTCCAACAAGGCATTAATCAATCTTTTCCTCTGCCTAAAGGGCCTTACTACTTGCTTTAGAAGGATAGTGTGAGTTATAATTGATGTGTCATATGTCTTGAATTCTTCATAACTCCAACCTATCACATCTTGATATGTATGTAATGCATCAATTATTCCTTTCCTCTCCTCTAGAGTACACACTTTTCCAATGAAGACATTCTTGATATCATCTTGGGTCCCCATGTTGTATTTTTCACTTTGTCCACTTATGGACTCCTTCTTAGCATCTTTTTCTTGATCTTTGACCTTATCCATATCAAAAATCCTCTCCAATTGCACCATTCCTCTAGGAATAGTACTAGTTTTCAAATTAATCACCCCATACAAATCCATATTTGCCTCTTGAGGTTTAGTTTCATTGATAATCTAAGAAGAAAATACATCTAAACTTGTGATAAAATTCAAAATATTCCTATCATCTTCAAAAACCTAAAAATTGGTAACATTGTCAGCTACTAAGGCACCAGGGTCAATTGCACTGTAAACTTCTTCAATCTAGAAAGAGATAAAGGCTACAATGTATTGGTTGCCTGAGCAAGAGAATCTATTATTTGGTTCTTATTACATGGTATCAACTAAATGTTAAAGGAATCAAATCCTTTAATAAGCTCCCATACTCTATCCTTATAATTGGTCATCCTCCTTTCATGACACGAGTAATGCATCCTGATTTGCTTAACCACTAACTTAGAATCCCCAAAGACTTGCAAAATCTTGACCTTTTTCTTTAGTGCCAATAGCAACCCATGAATCAAGGCCTCATATTATGCTACATTATTAGTGCAATGAAATTGAAATCTATGAGCAACAAAGAAAGTTTTTATCTTTTGGACTAATTAATTCAAATCTTGTCCCATCTCCTTGCTTCAATTTAGATCCATCAAATCTTAAGGTCCGAAAACCAACAACTACAAACTTCCTTGCTAAATCCCTTGCACTATTACTACTAGAAGGATCCTTACATAGCATTACTTTCTTCCCTCTAGGATCCCCTTCAATATTTTGAATATTGTTTTTGACTACTAGAATAGGGTTGATACATTTTTGCACTTGTTCTATTTCAGTCTGGCACAAGTAACAATCTAGTTCAGAGTGGGAGGTGTTATGAACTCTACACCAATTTGGAAAAATTAATTCTCCAAAATTCATTTCCCTGTCCAACTAAATCTGATCTTCAATGCACTTCTAAATGAATTCTTGGAAATTATCTAGCAAGCTCATTTGATGATCTTTAGGAACATCATCAAGATTTTGAGGAATCTGATGTGAAATAAATCTTTATGCTACATGCTACACCTATGGATCTCAAAATGGGCTACAAGTATGTAATTACCCATACTCACCTCTGATATCAATATTTCATTGGAAGTATTCTAATATTCTATGATCATATATTTCATCCTAGGTTCTCTTTCAATCCTAATCTCATTTGGAACTCCCTTCCAAGGAAGCCACATATGATAATGATCAGTTGATACATATCCATTCAAAGTCTTGGCAAAGTCTCTTCCCAAAATTAGACCGTAAGAATCTAGTATATCTGCCACCTATATATTAATGGCTTGTTGAATTCTAGGGTAAGAGGCAACCTACATATGAATCATGTTTAATTCCCCTACAACATTAACCTCAGTTCTATCTAGTTGAGTAAATTTCGTTTGGGAGTCAGCATGAGTAATACCTAGGGCTCTATAGACACCAAAAGACATTACATTGGTAGAGGCACCTAAATCCAACAAACAATTGTGCAAGTTCTTACCAAATATATGAACATAGATAATAAATGGAGGAGTATTTTTTTTCCCCTGGAATAGAGTCAAGGGAGTATCCACCTGAACAACTTGAGTTTTATCTTTCTCTTTCCCTTTATCTCCAGGTGGTATACGAATCTAATTGTGAATCTTATTTTGTCCTTTTACTAGTTGAGAATTGGATGCTTTATTGACACTCTCTCTAACTAATTTATGATGTGATATTAAATTTGTATTGTAAGCTCCTAAGGACTACATTTCTAATAATTGGAACTCTTAATAACTCAAGTGCAGAGAGACTTACCTTTAGCATCTTGGGTTCTTCCACAACATATATGGCCAATTGTTCTACACTTAGATCAACAGGGGCCTCTTTTAGGTATTCCACTACCTTTTCCTTACTTGCTTCAATAGTACATCCTTAGATAAGTAATGCCTAGACACATGAGGATATGCTGGATTATTGTTGGCATTAGGATCTAGAGGTGTATTAAAGTTTTTTGGAGGAATAGAGGTGGTGAAGGGGCCTCCATCCTATGGATGCCTATGTGGCAGGTCCCTCAGATCATATTTTTTAACAAGCCATTGGAATGTATGTACCTCTTCAATATAAGTTTCTTTTTCATCCATGGGGCTATTGTCATTCACTGGATTTTCATTGAACAACTATGTAATTTCATCTCCATTGCACACCTGATTCGCCTCTTCTTTAAGCTCATCTGATTCTTCTTTAGGTACATTCTCCTTGCTTTGTGGAAAAGGAGCATGATTTAGCACCAACACTACTGAATCATAGGGAGTATATGGGACCATATCCTGAATACTTGCATTATTCTCCACCTCATACTGAAAGATTGAAGCTAGTGTCAAAAATTATGGATAATCTAACTCAGAATGTTGACTTGTTTTATGGAGCCTACACCATCTTGATAAAGTAGTTTCAACTAAATATACACCACTTGGAGGCTTTTCTTGTTTGGTTGGCTGATCTAGTGGGGTGGGGACACCTTCATTGTTAAGCCTTGTATTCTAGGTTTTGTTCTATC